>VZRF01000605.1:83211-212325 GCA_013396875.1 Vireo altiloquus | reverse complement strand
CCCCCATTAAACCAAAAGAAGATTGAAAATTTGCTTGCTTTTAGTGTAGAGGTATCCTCATGGACAGAAAATTGCAAGTGGTGAAGATCATGTCACTGTAGTGGAGAAAGTAATAAAAATATTAAAAAACTGGGAGCTGAAGCCAGAAAAAGATTCAGCAAAAAGTGAACTTCTTAACAGCAAAGCTGGTTAATTATTGGCACAGTCTGCCAAAGGAAATGAGATAATTTCCATGGTTTTCTGTCTTTAAATTAAAAACAAGATAACTTCATGAAATATTTCCTTTAACTAAGCTCAAGTTACTGGGCCATGTGCTCAACAGCATGGAATCCAAAAGTACATTTTTGCTTTAAAGAGTGAATCGTGTATCATTTAAAAAAAAATAAAAAATATATTTTTCAAGAAAACCACTTTCCTCAAAAATGATTGATTTATTCATATGCAAACAATGAAATTAAAACTGAAAAAAGAAGTTCCAACTGAGATCTCTATCAGCTCTCTGAGAAAGTCAATGTCTTTTCCTTCAGCATAAATAGCATCAGTTAATCTATTCGTTCTTAGAGTTTCAAATGAGCTATATAGTTGACACTCTCTATTCTTTTCTGCTCTTCCTGAACTTCTCTGATTTTGCTTGTTTCTAAGACCCACAGGCTTTGCCTGATCAACTTATACTCTGGAGCTGTGTTACTTTTATGCTAGTTAAGGGAATTATTGATACTTTTTAACAGTATCCTTGGAAATTAATAGATCACCGATATCCATAAGAAAGTGGCTCTTCTGAGGATGGCCTCGGAGATCAATATGCCATGCAGTCCCAGACTGCGCATATGTAGGACAGATCTCAGGTTTTAACAGCAATAGACTCTTCTGTCACTGGACTTAGTAACCTGCCTTCTCACAGCCATTAGTCTTTTAATGTAGAAAAGCCATGTCAACAGGTGTTCTCCTAACACCGATAAGTGACATAAAAAACATGATCTGCTCGAGTTGCTCCAGCTCAGGTTTCTGCTGCCCAGCTGTTGGAGCCCAGGCCAGTGCCCAGGACTCAGGGTCTCTGCCCACACTGAGGGATGCAGCTGCTGCTTTCCCAGCCGTTGCTTCAACCAGTAGCAAAAGAGGGGACATGTTCCAGAGACAAAAACACAATACATGCAGACATGGACAACACTGGCATGGCTGATCACACACACTGCCACACACAGGACTCGCGTACAGCATAAACACAAAAAACCAAGTCCCCTCCTTCTCTGTAGACAGGACCTCTCTCACACACACACTCTCACTCTCTGTGTTCACCAGCACACAACTATTTGTGGATCCTTCAAGCATCACCACAGCCCCTCTGTTGTCCCTGCATAGGTCCCAGAGCACCTTAATTGCCCACGAGTCCCCTGCTTGCCTGCTGGTCCAACTTGGTGCTCACTGCAAACATACACACACAGCTGTCCCTTATGCACTGGCACTTGCAGCTCCTAATCTAAATACCAGCACAGCCCATCTGTCTGAACTGACACCCTGTCCCACCCTGATTTTACTGGTGAATACACTCACACTGCCCATTCCCACCAGGATTGGGGATGATGCAGACACCCTGCCTCAGCAGCTGACACCAGGCACATGGGTGCCTTCTCCAGAAGCTCTTCTTCCACATACTCTTACCTTTGGTCATTTGATAGTACTTTTGCATGTATGTCAAACTGTCAGATTAGGGACCAACAATCTGATGTGTTGTGGAAAGTTCACAGCGATAATGAAATGATATTCCCAGCCATCATGATATTGCAGTTTAATATTTTAAAACAAAAACAAAATAGAGTACTCCGGGGAATATATAAGAGTAATCCAAGAAAAGAATAAAATTATTAAAGTTACTGCAATAAAATATGATTACAGTACATCAGCTGTCTAAACAAAGCCAAGGGTATTGGTATCAGGGAAAATTAAAGAATAACTTATATCTCTGCCCTTCCTACATAAAGCATATTTAAGAGTGGCATTAAAGCAAAAGAAAAAGGAGCATGCTTTTTGAAATAAAGGAATCAATCACACTTTGAACTCAATGGGTTTATACATTTGTGGCTCTATTATGTTGGTAGCATCTCACATCAGTTATCAATTTATTGGAATGCAAAGAATAATATCTTTCTTCAAAATATCTGATAGGCTACACTGAAGCTTTATGATAATATAATTGCTTGGCTACATTCCTATTTATATCACAGACCAAGTGATGAGCATTATATTTGGACTTTGTATTGGGAGGGAACAATCTGATTTTTATTTATGTCTCAATATATGTTATATTCTTATAAGGGTTGTACATGTGCTGGCAGCCCTGTCCCCGGAAGAGCTTTGCCGGGCAGTCAGTCAGGGCAGAGAAAACTTCCACGGTCGGGCTGTGAGCAATCCCCTCCACTGGCCAGTGGGACAAATGCCTGGATGCCCGGGAAGAATGCCCACGAAAGTGGGCTGGGGGAGGACCCTTAACACATAAAAGCAGCTAGATACAACACAACGAAAGCCATTTTGCTTTTGGGTTTTTTGGATGCAGCTGGGGCTCGCCTGCAGGGTCAGCTCGGTCTCCCTCCCCCCCTTCACTTTTTCTTCCCTGCGGTCCTGTTTCCCTGCCCATACCTGCTTCATTCTGCTTCACCGTTTCCATCAACCAGCTTGTCACAGCGAAGACCTCGTGCTCCGCAGCTGCCGCTGTCTTCACCCAGCCACGACTGCTGCCACCATCGTGTTTCCCACGCTGAAACCACAGCCACTGCTGCCTGTGTAAGAAACAACTTCCTAGTAAGCCCCGGCATTGCTCAATTAGAATGTTAAAAGAGTCAATCACTGGTTGATTGTCCTGTACTTATCTCCCTAATTGTTGCTAATTATACTCCCTTTTTCCTCGGATCTCATCTTCACTGCTTCCTGGAATGGTGCTGGAGACCAAGAAGAGTCAGGCGTATGCAAATAAGAGGGACCCCCGGCATCATGGGATCATATTTTGGAATAAAAGCCCCTTGGGACAACGAGCCATCACACAATCAGAGGACCTAAATGACACGCCAGACTGAAGAATAAGTAGATGCATCTCCTAATCCTGATTTGGGCTTTTTCTGCATTGTCACACTGACCTACAAGGAACTTGGCTAGTGTGTATCCTAGACTTCGAATCAAAAAGTATATGTTTCCCAGGGCTTCTGTGAGGATGGGTTCTGGACATTTACCACACTGCACTCTAGCTACAGATTGACACGCTTCCTACACTGGACTGCCAGTGGGAGCTACGACACTAGGAGTGCATCCTGTCGAAACCCCCTGCTCTGCTGATTCACATAATAAAGAGCTGAACTTTAATAAAGACTTTAGCCCTGTTCATTTCACCTGCTCCAAGCCACTACTGCTGCCACCATCATGTTTCCCGTGCTGCGACCGTAACCACCACCGCTTGTACCCAGCCATGACCGCCACTGCCACTGTGTTTCCTGTGCTGCCTGCCGCACCAACCTGCTACAGCACTAGCCCATAGCAACCAGCCTGTCACTGCCACCTGCATCCAGCCGCAACAGCTGCCGTTGCCATGTTCCCTGTGCTGCCCACAGCAATGAGCCTGGAGCACGAGCTCGCGGTACCCAACTGGAAGCCACCTTGGATGCCACCTGCATCCAGCCACAGCTGCCACCATCGCCATGTTCCCCATCCTGCCCACGGCAATGAGTCTGGAGCACGAGCTTGCGGTACCCAACTTGAAGCCACTGCCACCTGCATCCAGCCACAGCTGCCACCATCGCCATGTTCCCCATCCTGCCCACGGCAATGAGTCTGGAGCACGAGCTTGCGGTACCCAACTTGATGCCATCACCGCCCGCAGCTACGTCCCAGCTCTGAGGGTCCATAACTGCTCCAGAAGTGCACTCCTGGCAACAGCAACTGGTTCTCTGCCGACGGAAAAAGCACACAGCCTGCTGCTGCTTGGAAATCCTGCCCAACTCGTCACGGGAGCTACGCGGTTTGCAGCACGCACGCTCCGTCTGCTGGGTTGATGCCAACAAAGCACATGGGTTCTTGTGGCAATGCCGTCCCTGTCTTATATATCTTTCTGTTTATCTTTCCCCTCTCTACTCTCTTTTCTATCCCCGTTCGGTAGAAACACTTACCCTTTTCTATCAATAAATGGTTCTAATATATAATGTTGCCGGGTTTGCTCTTTATTTTCATCCGAGAAATCTATCAAGAGAATCCTCCCTGACTCCCTCTTTTATATTGGGATGGGGTACATATAAATAACAATTCACTGATAATAATTTGTGATATGACTTAGAAGTCTGAGCTTCTTCATAAATGCACAATACAGGATTGTTCTCACTCTAAGTGGCTGATAATAGAGAAATATTTTAACTTGAAGTACAAAATTTCTCATCTACTGCTCCTATAAACACTGCAGAGAACTTTGAATGATCAACATACCAAAAGAGTAATTGAAGACAAAACACTTAATTACCTCATACCTTCATCCAGGATTATTTCAATATAACCCTTCTAACATGCTCTGCTGTATTTCATGTAGAACTAACTTAAATTGTATAAGGCAAAATAGGGCAACAGTCAAAATATCCAATTAACAGGAATATGTATAAGCTGTGACAGTGACAGACAGTAAAGTTATTGCAGTAGAGAGCCATTGGCAATGGTTGATTACTATTAAAAAAGCAGCTTGAATAAGTAATTGATTACCATTCTCCATATAATTAGGGGGTATATTATTCATACCCAGATGAATATCAAATAATATAAACATCTCACTTAAAAAATTTAATTTCTTTCCTAAGAAAAAGGAAACTCCTCTTTCCCCATACATTAACTGATAGGCAAACCTAAATAAAACCACTTCTGAAATTTGAAACAGTACTATTTACATTTACTCACATTTTGTCTTTTACCTCTCTTGATCTTCCTTCTTTAATTGAGTCTTCCCTGAATTTAATGACAAAACTGTCATAGATGTCAATGTTGTTGGTGTCTGCGGTGGTGCATCCTCCCCGACACCAATTCCCCAGGCTGCAGTGTGATCTGAGAAAATGCTTGTTAGGCCTTGTCCTTGATACCACCACCTGGGCTCAGCTCTTTCTGAGCTTTTAAAAAACACTGTCCAATCTCAGGAACTCCTAACAAGCTTCTGTTTTTCTCATTATCAGCCCTGGAAAATATTTCTCTGGCCTGAATGGCATAGCATTCTCATTCTCACACTTTCAGAGGAAATCCTGTCCCAAAATATAGCCAGGATGAAGCATTGTTATGGCTAAAGCCCACTCTCTTGTGACCCTATAAACAGCAGTCCAAGATGGGACCTGTTGAGCTCTCCTGGACTGCAGTGGGCCTGTGACCAGCAATCTCCCTCTCAGGGGGACACCTCTCAGAGCCAGCAAACCCTCAGGTTTGCTATACCTGGAGGATCACCAAACCACGACGTGTCCTGGGCCACCACCCTCGCTCCTCAAGGCCCAATCCTTTGCCCATCGGGAGATGCAAAAGCATTGGAAGTGAATATTTTCACTGACCTCTGAGGGAAATTTTTCCGCTGGTGCCTTATCTTGCACTGACTATTTCTGACTGCATGCATGCCCCTTGCACATATGCTATAACAAATCTGGAAGTCAAGTCAAGTTCTGGTTATAATTTAGGCTAAATGCTGTTAAGTGTTATTTTTCTGTTAGATTGTTAAGGTTAAGTTATAATTTATAGTAGGTTAAGTTAAAGTACTGTTAAGGTTAAGTGTTGTTAAGCTTTAGGCTGCATTCCTTTTCATCCTTGTTTACACTGTCTTTACACATACACACACACGCACACCTAGGTAGCTTCAATTAATTTCTGCTTTGATTGCCTGGATTTTGTTTGGTTTTCTTTTTGCTTGTTTCCCCTTGTTGTAGCATAGCTGCCCTTTGTAAGTAGAGTGAATCTTGCCAACAAATCTGTTGCACTTTGCAGTTTAATATTAAATCTGACTTTTGCTCATACGCTTGCTGGTGATTTTTTGAGCAATCTCAAGCACACTTTTTCAGGACAATTTGGCGTAGTTCAGCAGGATGGCAAGTAATATGACTTAACTACTTACAAAGGCATGGAAGAAGTCCAAGCCTTAGTTTCTCAGACAAATGGGTTTAGGATATTTGACATGACTGGGAAGCTGTGAAACAACATTCAAACTTTGCTAGAGGCAATTCAAAGGATGGGAAAGATAAAGGAATTATTTGCAAAATGTTAGGTGCCTGTTTAGAAGCTGCTTACCAATATCGGAAAGATAGTATTGAAAAGGAACAAGATCTGAAAAGTGAAGTGGAAACAGAGAAAGCAAATGTGGTTTTGTTGTCCTTGCGAATACAACAGATGAGGAAACAGTTACAGAAGGAACAGAAAGAGAAAAAAAGCTGGGAGAAAAAGTGAACTAAAGCTTATGCGGACTCCAAAACCCCCTGACACTGCGCAAATTAGAAAATTAATAGCATCTCCTGATGAATGGGATGGTAATATATGGGGTGATCCCAGTGACAACAAACCAGGGAAAGACGATTTTTTACCTCCTTATGATTCCATGTATGAAGTCAGACCCATCATAAAACCCGAGGTAATCACTGGACCTCAGGATGGATAGGAAAATCATACCCAAAAGACAACCCTGTATGATCTGATTCAGATGGCTAATTTACAAGAACACTATGGCTGTAAGACAGGTGAAACTGAAACTGAGTATTTGTGGCATGTTTGTTTGACTGGAGGAGACCAAATCCTATTAAGTGATAAAGAAATCAACAGGTTCTGGGATCCTGGCGTTATTTTATCTCCTGGCCCTCTTCCCCCAAATGATCCCCATTCATTAACAAGCAGGGTGGCACCCTGTGCTGGTGGAATAGACCTGCTGGAGATAGGAGAGCCTCTGGTAATATGTATTAATTCTTTGTCTGAGCTCTCCCCTGTTATTACAAAAGCTGCCTGCATCCAAGCCATGCATGAGTGTCAACCTATTAATGCTCCTATTACTGCAGCTGGGGACTGTAGTAAGTTAAATTCACTAATTTAGGGGCCCCCTGCCTTACTCAAACTCTACCCTACTGCAAAACGAGATGAATTCAGAAGAGATGCAGATGTTAATGCACAATGGGTCACGGGTGCAGGAGCAGCCTTAAACCCTAGAAAAATCTCCACCTGGGCAGTATTAATGCATAGTAGAATAAATCATGCCCAAAAGATGGGATGGAACGATCTCCCCAGCAATACCATACACACTGGCTGTAATGGCAGACAAACAAACTGTTTACAGGAACCAGGCCCCACAGATAGTCCAGCTAGAAGTCAGAGGTGGAAGGAGTTATATAGTCATGCATTGTCACAAGAATTCCAAAAGCTGTACTTCAGAGACAGTCTGTTTATTTAGAGCTTAATTGATGCATTTCTGAAACAAGATGACAAGAATCAGGGAGAAAATACTCAAAACACACAGATACTAACACCAATACTAGCGTCAGCTCCCAGGAGGAGCAGTAACCCTTTTTCTTTCCAAAATCAGAATTCAAAAAATGAATAAAATCTGGACAGCATTTGGGTCTGCTGGTCCAGCGAGTAGATGCCTATCAATGGATAGAAAACAATGGACCATATATCTTAATTCCAGTTGGTCCCTGTCATCAATTAACTAAATTTCTAATAGATCCAGGAGAATAAATTTCAATATTAACACAGCATGATGCCAAAAGGCTGGGTGTACAACTTGGCTGGCAAAAAGTTAAAGTCACTGGAGTAAATGGAACCAGGGTTGTATGTAAAACTGCTAAAGTTAATTTATGGCTACCAGGGGAGAAGGGCATGTCTTCTACTCACTTTGCAATTAAAGATCACAATAAAAATATTCTGGGCTTTGATGTTTTGAACAGTTGATCCTGGCATCTGCCGGACAGCAGCACGTGGTCCTTTGGTTCTAATATCAACTCTTACCCAGCTGAGAATTCAGAATTTGAACAGTGTATATACTCTGCTCAGCACCTGAACTCCCCAATTCAGAAATTACCAATGTATCACAATACTCAATTCCAGCTGCAGAATGAAAAGGAATTTCAAAGGCTATAGCTGATTTGGAGAAAAGAAAAATCATTTCCTGAGTGCATTCCCCATATAATTCACTGCTGTGGCACATTAAAAAACAGTCTGGGCAGTAGCGTTTTACAGTGGATTACCGGCATTTAAATGCCAACACAGACCCACCAACAGCTGCAGTCCCTAATATTTATATACTTAATACTTAACAGCTACATTACAAGCAGCTGCACACCCTTGGATGGCAGGACTACATATAAAAGAGATGTTCTTTATGGTTCCCTTACAAGAGAAGGATAAAGAGAAATTTGCTTTTACCTGGGAGGGTGTACAATATACTTTCAATAGACTTCCCCAGGGCTGTAAACATTCACCCACCATTGCTCATGCTGCACTTGTTGAATTGTTACAGTCAGTCCCATTCCCCTCAGATGTGAAGCTGTATCAATATATAGATGACATTCTAATTTTGGGAGATTCCCCTGAAAAAGTGGAGGAAGCAGCAGCAGCCATATGGAAAACACTGCATTGGGTGGAAATTGAAATCCCACCTAGAAAATGTCACAGACCAATTAAGGAAGTAAAATTTTGGGATTTTTGGTGGATAGCTGGCAGTGCAGTAGTTCCTCCAGACACTTTAAAGGAAATAGAATGGATACAGATGCCTCAGTCAAAGAAAGAATTGGAACAGTTAATGGGAACTTTAGGATACTGGAGAAAACATGTACCTGGATTTTCTATTATTGCTTGTCCCCTGTACTCACTTTTACGCAAAAGAAAACAGTGGGAATGGAATTCAGAACATACAGAGGCAGTCAAAACTTTAATACTGGAATTAAAACATATCGATCACTGGGACCAGTACACCCCCACGATCCTATTATAGCAGAATGGGGTTTTGCGGAGCATGATACTTACTGTAACCGATTTCCTACTGGCCCTGTTGGACCCTGTTGGACTTTCATGTTTAGTTCTACTGCATTTAAAGAGATAGAACAGAGATATTCTGAATGGGAAAAGGGACTCTTATCCTTAGTTCGAGCACTGAAACAAGCTGAGAAAATACATCAAGAACAGCCTGTACAAACCAGAGGACCCTTTAATTTGCTACAATCTGTTTTAAAGGGGTCTGCTCCCCCAGAGGGAATTGCACAAAAATCCACACTCAGGAAATGGTAAGCTTATCTAATGGCAGTTGCAGAAGGAATGAAACTAAGAGAAGGACCTACTAAAGTTAAATTACAAATGGCTATCAATGCAGATCCGTTAGCATTAGAACAACCTTTCAAACCCTCACCAGTGTGAGATGAACCTCCCCTTACTGAGGGGATGCCAACAGAAGATATTTGGTTCACTGATGCCTCAGCAAAGAGGGTACATGATAAATGGCAATATAAGGCTGTTGCATTAAACATCAACACAAACAAACAAGTAATAGAATAGGGTGAAGGTAGTGCACAAGTAGGAGAGTAGTAGCAGTTGTTCTAGCAGCTCAGAATGGAGTAAAAATAACTTATGTGGACTCCTATGCTGTTTGGACTGGTGCTACCCAGTGGTTCTGCCAATGGGAATCACTAAATTGGGAAGTAAACAAGTCTCCTATCTGGAGATCTCAAGACTGGCAGTTACTGTAAAACATAGCCAGGAAAACACCATTCAAAATAGGATGGGTCAAAGCCCATGCCAAAGATAACAAAGCAGAGAGAAAATGGAATAGAAAGGTGGATGAATTAACTAAAATCAGGGGAATAAAGACAGAAGACTCTTCAAACCAGGAATGGTATCGATTGGGAGAACGGTTACATCAGAAATTAGGTCACACTGGCAAAGAAGCACTTTGCTGCACAGAGCAAAGGCTGGTCCCTAAACAGGAGAACTTGTGAAATTATTCTTAGAGAATGCCCTCAGTGTAGATTAAAATTCCTGCTAAAGCACCACCCCTACATATCAGTGAAGGAAAAACTCTGTGGTCCACATGGCAAACTGATTACATTGGGCCACTCAAACCCTCTGCAGGATACCACTAAATCCTCACAGGTGTGAAAGAAGTCTTAGGCTTGCTTATGGCAGCTAAATGCTGAAAAACTGATGGTCAGAGCACAATACAAGGACTGTCACTGTGGTTCTCAAGTCTGCCAATTCCTGATACTATTCAAAGTGATAATGGCTCACACTTCTCCTGTAAAGAGGTACAAGACTCGGTGAAACAGGAAGAGATTTGATGGGTTTTTCACACTCCGTACTACCCTCAGTCAAATGGAATCATAGAAAGAGCTAATGGCTTCTTAAAAAGAGTCTTACACCACACACAACTGGGTGGGACACTCAATTCCCCAAAATACTGCAGCAACTAAATAATCAGTATGGACCTACAGGGAGACCTGTGAGCAGAGCATTCTTTACGAAACCCGAATCAGTTGCTCCATTTCCCATTAAGGGGGAACATCTGACAGCACTACAACCAGGACAACCTGTTACGGTAAAATTACCATAAAAATTGGAACTGTGCCTATGATTGACTAAACCTTGTGGTTCACTTGCTTGGGAAGCTACTGATAATAATGGTACAAAACAGAATCAGTGCATGGTGGATTTTTTCCTTCTTTGTTAGTGGGGTAACCTGTCCAGGCAACACACACCCTGCCCACCAAGACCTGTTTTATTCTTATTTTTCAGGGAATAATACTGGGAACGATGCCAGCACATCTCTACTGGAGATGAAATTGTCTTTGCAGAAGAGATCAGTATCAGAATAAACCTGGCTGGATACAAACATTACCAAGGCCAGCCCATGGGAAGAAGACCCTCACTTTTCGTGTCTGTAGTGGTTACTATGGTAACAGTTGCACCCACACTTGAGCTTAAATGCATTTCAGTGATAACTGCTAATGAAGTAGACTGTAATTGTACAAATTTAGAAAACTCCACCTAAAACATGAATGTGACAGGGAAAAATTTCACTATAATATATGAAACATAACCTCTAATCACTGCGTTCTGTGAGCATTACACTGAAACAATTGATTGTGCATGCTCTTGGGTGTAGGCCAAGCCAACACCTCTTATGCTCTCAGCTGCATGTAAACTCAACTGTGAATACAACTTACTGCAACAGCAATTATAAGGGAGGCCTATGAAAGTACATTGCCCACTGAAATTCTATCAGTAATCTGAAATAAATGGCAAACTGTTGATGCATGTATTATGCAAGAACAACGGGGGGCTATTTGTGAAAGTAACACTATTAAGGCCTGTCAGAGACTGAAATATTATCATTTATGACTTAAACATTTTCATGAAAGACTTTCAAGACTGTATCATAAAAGCTACAGAGAAGACTACCACATGCTGAATGGGGCTCTGAGAGGCCCTTGGACTCCATTGATGAAGATAAGATACTCAGGGCTAGGGACATTGACCAAGCACAAGCTTAACACCTCCAAGGCAGAGGCCACTGGCCCAGGGCTATCAGCTACCAGGCTTGCACAGACCCTTGAACCAAAGGGTTGGGGCAGAGAGGCTTTGGGTGTGTGGTCAGAGGAGCACTGACCGCTCATCCTCCCCTGTGCAGAGCAGCCCAGCTGAGGAGCTCTTCCCCTGGGGAGGGAGAAGCTTATCTGCAGCAGAAGTGGGTGACAAGGCCCATCAAAGGGCCCCCTCAAAGGGGTCCTCAGGCCCTGCACCACAGCACCAGGGATGATACAACAGACCCTGAGTGTTGCGAGGGACAGGGTCACACTGGCCCTGCAAGCGAGACACGTGGGCATTCCCACCTGCCCAAACCGTGTGTTACTCAATGGGATTCTACACTGTTTGGCGTGTGGGGGTGTGCTGGGGCGTGTGGCAGAGTGTGGCAGTGGCAACGGGGGACCCTCACCCCAGCAGAGCAGATGGAGGAGAGCAGTGAGATGTCGCTGGGACCCCTGAATGGGTGGTATGCTCCCACCTAACCCCTGTCACTCTCTCTCTGTTTCCCATCCCCCCATGCACACTTCTTTCTCTATTTCTTTCTTTTCTCTTTCCTTCTCTTTGCCTCTTTACTAATAAATAAAATACATCAATTTTTTGGTATCATCATTTAATCTCATTTGGTTTTAATCTTGTTTTTGGAATATTTTGAACCTTCTAAGTTCTTTCTGGTTTATGCACAGAGACTTAGTTTTCTTTGCTCTTCTGGTTTTAAACTGGATCGCAACAAGGCCCAAGACATTTGCTGTGACACTGAGCAGAATATTTATCACTTTCAAATACATACTAATGAAGATCCTGAAACTGTACTTATATATACTGTATTTGTATGAGAACTATTTGTGTTTCCATACTTATAAACTACACCATTATACAAATAAGTAATCACTTAAACTCTGTGTTTGTAATTTTTCCAAAATTAGGGGATGCAACTTCAACTGTTCAGGTCATGTCACAACCAAAGAATTGCTGCAACTTCCCCTACACATCCTATCAAGACTTAATACTCACTCCTATTGGAATGAACTTTACACTGGTGAAAAACTACTGCAGCATGACAACTTGTGTCTACTACCACAATGTGTGAAGTGATGAACACAGAACTCTAATCACTGTTCACTGTGATACAGAAGAAATACACCATGTCTTGAAACGAGTGATAAGATATGGAAAACATCACTGGTGGGACATTTTGTTCAGGTGGTCATTAACCACAAAAAGAATTCTAGATCTAACATTGCATTCTACTATAGTCTTACTGATTTTTGTCTTATTACGTTCATTGTTAAATACTGTCTTTATGTTAGAGTGTAGATATTAGCTAGACAGGTAACACTATCACACAAACCTCCTAACCTATATAATAGTATTCTGTTGTGATCAAAGAAATCATATCCTGTTGGAGGTATCCTGATCAAAAATTTCCCTCACTTCATAACTGGAACATAATTAAATTTCCATTTATAAGCACAGAGGCAAGAGGCAACCACACTACCCCTCTGTGGAGCAAAAGAAGCTGACTTTAGCCATGGGATGGACTGTGGTGGTGCATCCTCCCCCTGCCCCCAGTCACTCCTTTCCAGGCGGTGTGATCTGAGAAAATGCTTGTTAGGCCTTGTCCTTGATACCACCACCTGGGCTCAGCTCTTTCTGAGCTTTTTAAAAAAACACTGTCCAATCTCAGGAACTCCTAACAAGCTTCTGTTTTTCTCATTATCAGCCCTGGAAAATATTTCTCTGGCCTGAATGGCATAACATTCTCATTCTCACACTTTCAGAGGAAGTCCTGTCCCAAAATATAGCCAGGATGAAGCATTGTTATGGCTAAAGCCCACTCTCTTGTGACCCTATAAACAGCAGCCCAAGATGGGACCCATTGAGCTCTCCTGGACTGCAGCAGGCCTGTGACTAGCAATCTCCCTCTCAGGGAGACACCTCTCAGAGCAGGCAAACCCTCAGGTTTGCTATACCTAGAGGATGGTCAAACCATGGGCCAACACCCTCGCTCCTCAAGGCCCAATCCTTCGCCCATCGGGAGATGCAAAAGCATTGGAAGTGAATACTTTCACTGACCTCTGAGGGAAATTTTTCCGCTGGTGCCTTATCTTGCACTGACTGTTTCTGACTGCATGCATGCCCCTTGCACATATGCTATAACAAATCTGGAAGTCAAGTCAAGTTCTGGTTATAATTTAGGCTATAAATTGTTAAGTGTTATTTCTCTGTTAGTTTGTTAAGGTTAAGGTATAAATTAAGGTATAAATTAAGTTAAAGTACTGCTAAATGTTGTTAAGCTTTAGGCTGCGTTCCTTTTCATCCTTGTTTACACTGCCTTTATGTTGGAGTCCAGGAAAAGCCTGGGAACTTTTCCTGCTCCTCTGGGTGTTTGTTTTATCCCCAGAGCTCCTCAAAAAAGGCTTGGCCTGCGAACCAAGCTCATGGGAGCATTTACCCCCACTTCTGGGTGAGCTGAGAGCACCAAAGAAATGAGGAGATGTTTTTTTAGCATACCACAGAGTGTCCAGTTGTAGTTTTTATGTTTTGCTATATATATTATATGGAGCCAACATGGAGTTTCTAGAGTGTCAGCTTCTTCTTCTTCATCTTCTTCTTTCTTCTCCTTCTCTTCCTTTTTTCTCTGACATGAGTTCCAATGAATGTCAGAGGAGGTGAAGAATGAAGGAGGGGTCTTCTGTGTGGGTTCCAAAGTCTTTATTGATGGTAGAGGGTCCAGGGACAAAAGATGTAGAACTAGGGTGTGCAGGGGATTTTATACGAGAGGAGGGGATAACTATGGTCCAATGGGGAAAGGGCTAAGAGGCAGAACTTGGGAGGAGTTAGGGAACAGAGACCAACCAGGGAGTGGCAGGAAAGGGATTGAAGGATAGGGACCAATGGTACATTGAATAGGGTTGAAATTTCTGGAGAAGAGGGTAAGCCTTGGGGGGAGTGACAGGGAGTCTCCACCCAGGGGAAGGAGGCATGGGTTTGGTCAACATACTGGGGGAGGAACAGAACTTCCAGTAAGTGTAACTATGACAAGAGAACTTGAAAGAGCATACAATACTGTGAGACAGTGAGAAAAGACAGTTAATGAAACTTTTGGTCTTTCATCAGCTTGACCACAAGCTGGGTGACTGCAACATAGGTAGTTTCAATTAATTTCTGCTTTGATTGCCTGCATTTTGTTTGGTTTTCTTGTTGCTTGTTTTCCCTTGTGCCTTAGTTGCCCTTTCTAAGTCGAGTGAATCTTGCCAATGAATCTGTTGTGCTTTGTAGTTTAATATTAAATCTGACTTTTGCTCATACCCTTTCTGGTGATTTTTTGAGCAATCTCAAGCACACTCATTTGGGACAGTGTCCCAAACTAAACATCCCTAGTCAACTTGCTGAATGAATGTAGAAATTGATCCTACATGTAATTCACCTGTGTTCTGAAAATGCATAAAATGACCATAAGAGAAGAACAAACCTTTTTTGTATTCTCCTCTTGCATCTTGTTTCATAAAAGTCAAAATTATGTAATTCAGATACATATCCAATTGGAGAACTAGTTGTCAGCATGTTTACACAGAGTCCCATAGAGCAACACAAAATCAAAAAGGTTGGAAAAGACCTTTAAGATCACTGAGTCCAACCTTTGACTGAACACCACCACGCCAACTAAATCATGGATCTAAGTTCCATGTCCAGTCTTTCCTTGAAGACCTCCAGGGACAGTGACTTCACTACCTCACTGGCAAGTCCATTACAATGTCTAATCACCCATTCTGTGAAGAAATTCTTCTGAATGTCCAACCTAAACCTCCCCTGGCTCAGCTTAAGGTGATGTACTCTTATCCTATCAATAGCTGTCTGGCAGAAGAGACCGAGTCCCACCTGGCTACAACCTCTTCTCAGAAAGTTTTAGAATGATAAGAAAACAACCATGGCACCTCCTTTTCTCCAGGCTGAAAAACCTCAGGTCCCTAAGCTGCTCTTCACAAGATGGTTCTCTGGCCCTTTCACCAGCTTCATTGCCCTTCTCTGGACCTGCTCCAGCATCTCAATGTCCTTCCTGAATTGAAAGGCCCAGAACTGCACACAGCACTCGAGGGTAGTCCTCACCAGTGCCCACCACAGAAGGACAATCATTGCCCCGGTCCTGCCAGCCACACTACTACTGACACAGAATGCCAGCATGCCACTGGCCTTCTTACCCACCTGGGCAGACACCGGCTCATGTTCGGCTGCTGTCAGCCAGCACCCGCAGGTCCTTTCCCATTGGGCAGTTTTCCAGCCACTCTGCCCCCAGCCTGGAAAACTGAAGGGGGCTGTTGTGGCCAAAGTGCAGCGCCCAGCACTTCTTTTTGTTGAACCTCATACCTTTGGCCATTGCGCATGGATCCAGCCTGTCCTGGTCTCTCTTAAGAGATTTTCTGCCATCCAGCAGACTGACACTCCCACCCAACTTGGTGTCGTCCACAGATTTGCTAATGGTAAATTCAATCCCCTCACCCAGATGATCAATAAAGATCTCAAACAAAATTGGACCCAGCATTTATCACAGGGAGACAACACTAGTTACTGGACACCACCTCGATGCAGCATCCTTCACAGCCACTCTCTGGGCCCAACAGTTTTTAAGCCAACAAAGGGCACATCTGCCCAAGCCCTGGGCTGAAAGCTTTTCCAGGACACTGCTGTGGTAGACAGAGTCAAAGGCTTTGCTCAAGTCCAGGGAGACTCCATCCACAGCTTCTCCCTCAGCCCCAAGGAAGGTCACCCTCTTGTCAAAGGACATCAGGTTGCTCAGGCAGGACCTGCCTTTCCTAAACCCACGCTAGCTGGGCCTGATCCCTCGGTTGTCCTCTAGCGGCTGTGTGATCCCACTCAGGATGATCTGCTCCAGAACCTTGCTGGGGTCAGGCTGACAGGCCTGGAGTTCACTGCATGCTCCCTGCAGCTCTTCTTGGCCGTGGGTGTCACAGTGGCACCTCCAGTCATCTGGGACCTCATGACTGCCCAGGACTGATAATAAAGCATGGAGAGTGGCTTAGTGAGCTCTTCCACCAGCTCCCCGAGCACCTGTGGGGACTCCTGGCCAGCCCCAGAGATGTGTCAGTGACTAAGTGGCTCTGCAGGTCACTAACCACTTCCTCTGGGATTACAAGGCCTCTACTCTGCTCCTTGTCCCTGTCTGCTGGCTCAGGGGGCTGCTTGTCCTCTGCATAACTCATCTGACTGTTGAAGACTGAAGCAAAGATGGCATTCAGTACCTTAGCTTTTCCTCTTCCTTCCTGACCATATTCCTGCTGTGCATTCAATAAAGAATGCAGATTTTCCATGGCCTTCCTTTATTGTTAAAGAAACACTTTTTATTGTCTTTTACAGTAGTGGCCAGATGAAGTGCTAACAAAGCTTTTGCCTTCCTGATTATCTTTCTATCTGAGGTCAGAGACAAGGGATGGGACACATGGTGGGCTGGGTGGGAAAAGCAGTTTGGCAAGGTACACAGTTTCTTTGGGGATGTTTAGGAAATAATGTCTAGGCAGCAAGATAATTCTTGAGCTTTGTAAAAAGTTATAGCTATGCAGAAAGAAGTATGTGAATGAAGCACTTTTTAGAAATCAGCCAATTTAGCAGAACAAGCTAACTGCAGAAAAGCTAACCATTAGCTATTTGAGCTATAAGACAATCTTATAGAGCATGTGCAGGAAACGGGTGAAGAGTACAAGCCTGAGGAAGACTTATGAGCCTTCATCAAAAACAACCACCAGGAGGCTGATGACCACCTCGTGCAGAAACCACGCATGTCCTAGAAGGGCTTACATAATCATGCGATTAGAAAACATGTTGCAATATGAAGGTTAGGAAAGTATAATGTGCACATTAAGGAAAAAGAAGTATAAAAGCTAGTACTGTGTGAGGAATGGATGAATGAGTTTCTTGTGGACCTATCCCCCTCACTCCTGGTGTTGAATAAACAAATAGGTGCTCTATAGGCATTATTCTAGGGAGTACTGTTTTCTTATATAGTTTTTGGGCATCAGGGATGAACCCAAGGGAGAGCTGCAAGTCATTGGGAGAGGAACAAGCATAGGCAAAGTAGAGGGGCAAAGGCCTAAAAAAGGCCTTTGTGCCCAGAGGCATCTGCATAGAAAATGCCAGGCCTCTGACTCAATGGGTGGCTGTGCCCAGCAGGCCTTTGTGACCCGCAGCAGCATCATGCCCAGAGGCCATTGTGACATGGGTCCACATGATGACTTGGAGGGCTCTTGTAGGGACAAACCCCTCGAGTGGCCATTCCCAGGAGAGCAGCTCTCTGAGGAGGCAGCAGCTCCCTCAGGAAACAGCAGCTCTCTTGGGCGCCCGTGGTGTGTATCCATCAGAGAACCCCCAAGATGTCAAAGAGGCAGAAGGCAAATGCCCACTGCCAATCCCGTGAGGGGCAGCCGCTGCTGTCCAAGTGGCGACAGGTGAGGGACAGGAACGGAGGGAGAGGCTGCAGTGAGACCTGGGGGAGGGCTGGGGGCAGAGACAGCCAGGCCTGGCAGCAGGCCTTGCTCTGGGGAGGAGCTGGTGCCGGTACAGCCAAGGCACAGCAATGCCCCTGAGGCAGAGAGTGCACCTGGGGAGCCAGGCCAGCCCGGCTGCAGTGGCCAGCACGTGACTCAGGGCCGGAGCTGCGCTTGCCGGCATGTGGGGGGACAGCATGCCATCACAGCCACCTCCATCCTGTGTCTGCTTCTGCTTCCCACAGGTTCCCCAGAGGCAGCTGCAGGCAGCAGCACAGGTCTCTTGGGTAACCATCACGCCCCTCCACGGGGACAGACTGGTCCCCAGACCGGTCACCACACAGAGACCCACAGGACTTGGACCACAGGAGGATGGCCTGGAGGGAGGGCACTCACTGCCCCACAGCGGCACAGTCACACGGCCACCAAGGCTGTCCGTGTCAGACTTGCCGCCTCTCCATGGCCCTCCATTGATAGTGATACCTCCATACCAGCTCAGCCCTCAACAGCCAAGAGCAGCCTCGGCAAGGGTCAAGCTGCCCTCTCTGCCAGCAGCAGCAGCCTCTGGGTCTTCTCCCAGAGGCAGAGTACAATCTGGGGGCCCTGTGGCCAGAGGCCACCGAGAGCTCGTGCCACCTGCTCCATGGGGCACTATGGCTGCTGACAGGGCCTGGGAAACACCTTTCCCAGGCCGCACAGCTGAAGGGCTCAGGCAAGGGTCGGCGGCAAGGCAGGGCCATCGCCTGCCACCCCTGCAACCTGCAGGTGGCATGCCGCTCTGCACAGGGACCCAGCCTGCTTGGCAGCACCCGGGGCACCCCGAGACAGAGGAGCTCACTGAGGTGCAGGAAGAGCATGGTGGCAACACCTACAGAGACCTGTTTAGAGGTCTCGCCCCATGCCTGTGTGAAGATACATCCACCAAGTCCACCTGCACCCAGGAGCGGTCAAGTGTCTGCCAAGAGGTGGATGCAGAGCCCCAGATGCTGCCCAGCACTCCCGGCTGGAGCGAAGGCTCCCCAGCAGAGACAGGAAACTCCTCTGAGTTCCTGTCTCCTGCCCTGGTTGCAGAGCCATGTTCTGGCTCTGACCACTCATGGCCCTGGGACACTTCTCCAAAAGAGCCAGAGGAGAAGTGGGAGGAGGAAGAGCTCCCTGACACAGAGGTTGCAGGAGAGGGGGACAGTGATCCACAGAAAGAGACAATGGCAGAGGCAGCAGCTTCTGCCCTGGACAAAGACCCCTGGGATGAGGGGCCCAGTGAGCTTTTCCCCACCTCAGAGCCTGAGGAAACCTCAGGCTTCTCACCTTCTCCCTTGTCTGGAGGCTCCTATGAGGAGAGGGGAACTCGTGGGCCAGCAGAGGAAAGCACACATGGCAAGCCGCTGTGCATGGAGACTGAGGATGCTTTGAAGCATCTTCTGCATATCGAGGCAGAGGAGCTGGAGAAGTTGGAGGAAGACATACTCTTCTCCCTGGATCAAGAAAGCCCCTCAGTGATGCACAGCCTTTGCATCTGGACCAAAGATTGCACAGGAGAGACCCAAAACTGCTCACAGCTCTTGCCTCCTGACCTGTTTGCAGAGCTGTGGTCTCTCTTTAACAACAAGGATGCTCTGTCCAGAGATGCTCGGATAGACGAGCTACTGGCAAAGTGGGAGCAAGAAGAGCTCCCTGACAGAGATGCTGCAGGAGAGGGGGACAGCGAGCCACAGAGTGCATTGTCTCTCTCACTGAAAGAGAAAGAGCCAGAAACTGCAGGAGAGGGGCACAGCAACCCACATAGTGCATTGTCTCCCCCACTGCAAGATGAGAAAGAAGACTCACCAGCTTCTTCCCCGGACAGCGATCCCTGTGGTGAGGGGCAAAGTGAGCCTCTCCCCACAACACTGCCCGAAGAGGCAAAGGTGTCGGCTTGTGCCTTGCCTGCCAATCTCACGGAGGAGGCCAATGCAGCATGCATGGAAGCCGGCTGTGACCAGGCCAGCCTTGTCCAGGAAAATCCCTGTGGGACTGGGGCACTGGCAGGAGCTTGCCCAGTGTCTCCCCAGCCCCTGGCATGCAGTGCTCCTCCTTCCCCCACTGGCATGGCCACATTCCTACAGCCCCCGGCCCCACAGCGATGGCGCTCCATTGTCAAGACAGCCCGGCAGGCTCTGCGCCGTCTCTTCTCCTTCAGCTGCCTCAGGGGGCAGCAAGAGGAGTGAGCCTGGCTGCCAGCGCCAGGACGATCCCAAGAGATGGCCGCTCACCCTCAGGCTGCGCAGCTCCCACAGGCAGCCACAGCCCCTAGAGGCAACTGCACAGGGAGGTAGGTAGTGGATGCATGGATGGATGGATGGATGGATGGATGGAAAGGCAACCAGTTGCCAAAGGTAGGTCCTGCTGCTGGCCCCAGCCTGGCATGCCCAAGACAACAGCAAGGCAGCCTGGTTGAGGAAAGCCAGCTGAGGAAGGATTACAGTGCTGCCTTGGATAATGCCACAGAGGCTGGCTTTAGGCCTGGGCTGCATTGTGAGGATGCATCCCTGCCCTTCGCCCAGGCCACATTAGGAGCTGAGAAACTCTCCTTGAGCCACAGCATTGCTGGCAAAGCAAGGCACATCTTCACTTCACATGAGAAATAGGAAAACGCCTCCCTGGATCCCCACGACATGGACTGGAGAAAAGTGCTAACCCCAAAAGAATGAGCTGCAGCCCCCACCTCCACAAGAACCACTGGGCCCTGTCACCATCGAGAAGCGCAGGGTGAGGAAGGACCGATGGGATGCCACTGGAGCCAAGTGTGGCACGTCTTCTGCTTGATCTCTCTACTCCCTTCCTGCACTTTCCCTCATTTTTCCCCCCATCTCCTTCTCACCCTTCTCTTTTCTATTCCTCTATCTCTCTACCTCCCATTTATTGTTAAATATTGTTAAATAAAAATCCTTATTGTTCATTTTGGTAGATTTTAGGTCTTGTTGGCATCTTAATTTGCACAGAGGTATCTCTCCCTTATCATGTCTTAACAGGGGCACACATCTGCACACAGCACTTGAAGTGTGGCCTTCCCAGTGCCCAGCACAGAGGGACAATCACCTCCCTGGTCCTGCTGGCCACACTATTTCTGACACAGAAGGCCACGAGGCCACCAGCCTCCTTGCCCAGCTGGGCACACCCCAGCTCACGTTGAGCCACTGTCAGCTAGCACCTGCAGGTCCTTTCCTGCTGGGCAGCTTTCCAGCCATTCTGCCCCCAGCCTGGAGCACTGCAGGGCCTTCTTCAGACTCGAGGGCAGGACCCAGGCCTTGCTCTTCTTGAAACTCAGCCTCACACTCAGCCTGTCTGCATCCCCCCACAGAGCCTTCCTACCCTCCAAAGCATCGACACCCTCACCCACCTTGGTTTTTTCACAAATTTACTACTGAGGGTACCCTCAATGCCCCTGGCAACAGCAGCAGGACAGATACTGAGCAGGACTGGGCCCAAGGGACACCACTAGTGACCGGACACCAACTCGATGCAGCATCCTTCACCACCCCTCTCTGGGCCCAGTCCCAACAGTTTTTAAGCCAACAAAGGGCACATCTGCCCAAACCCTGGGCTGAAAGCTTTTCCAGGACTCTGCTGTGGGAGACAGAGTCAAAGGCTTTGCTCAAGCACAGGGAGACTCCATCCACAGCTTCTCCCTCAGCCCCAGCCCCAAGGAAGGTCACCCTCTTGTCAAAGGACATCAGGTTGCTCAGGCAGAACCTGCCTTTCCTAAACCCATGCTGGCTGGGCCTGATCCCTTGGTTGTCCTCTTATGTGCCATATGATCCCACTCACGAGGATCTGCTCCAGAACCTTGCCAGGCCCCGAGGTCAGGCTGACAGGCCTGGAGTTCACTGCATGCTCCCTGCGGCCCTTCTTGGCCGTGGGTGTCACACTGGCACCTCCAGTCATCTGGGACCTCATGACTGCCCAGGACTGATAATAAAGGATGGAGAGTGGCTTAGTGAGCTCTTCCACCAGCTCCCCGAGCACCTGTGGGGACTCCAGGCCAGCCCCAGAGACGTGTCAGTGACTAAGTGGCTCTGCAGGTCACTAACCACTTCCTCTGGGATTACAAGGCCTCTACTCTGCTCCCTCTCCCAGTCTACTTTTTCAGTGTTCTACCAGTTATCTTTGTTTGAGACTCTAGGACAAGAATGTTTTAAGTACCTCAGCCCCTTCCTTGCCCTTTGTGATTACATTCCCTTCTGCATCCAATAATCTGGAAGTTTTCTTTGACCCTCCTCTTTTTAATAGTGTCTTTATAAATACACATTACAGCAGTTACAAGACTAAATTCTAAATCAGCTTTTGCCTCTTTAATTTTCCTTCTGTTTGACCTAATGATATCCTTAAACTCTCCCTTGTTTCCTGCTCCTTTTTCCAAAGGTGATACACCCTCCTTTTTTCCTGAGCTGCTGCAAATGGTCTCTGATCAGTCTGGCCAATCTTCTTCCCTGCCAGCTCCTCTTTGGTACATAGGGCTAGCCTACTCCTGGGCTTCCAAGATTTCTTTCTTAAAATATGTCCACTCTTCCTAGGACCCTTTGTTACCAGAAATAATGGGCTTAATTTTCCTGACTTTAAACTTCGGCAGTCTAAGGATCTACACCTGAACTATTGAATATATGTTCCCTTTACAGTTAAGATGGATTTTTAAAATTACAGTAACCTTCCTATTCTAATAATGTAGGTGAATGTAAGTAGGTTCCTTCTATATTTCTCTGTGCTTTTTCTGATAACACTGCAAGTGACCCAGTTGAAAGAGTATACAAATATTGTTCAAAAATACTGTCATATTTATGATATCTTAAGATATCTGCACTTAGACATAAAAGTATATTAATAAAAATGAAAATATATACAGCAATTTACAGATACATGCAAAGGCATTTTTCATATTGTGTTGAAAAATTCTACTACTGAAGAAAAAAAGGACATTGTATATAAAATAGTATTTGAGGTTTGAGAAGTTAAGGTATAATTGGCCAGACTATGTTTTCCATCATTTCAAGTTCAATATAGTTATTTAACTGGTGAGATAACATATTCAGTTCTGATCAGCCGTCTTTGACTACCACTTCTTCAACTCCATTTTTTAGAAAAACAAAATATATTATGTTTCTCTTTTATTTCATTCATAGCACATTCAAGCAAAATAGGAATTGGCATCACTAGATGAGTAATCAAACAGGTGGCATCCAAACTGGTTTTTAATATGTGCCCAGTGAAGACATGAGGCAGCTGGCAGATTATTTTGCATGCCAAGTAAGTCTGATGAAGAAAAGCAATCGTTTCAAGTCAAAAAAAAAAAAAAAAAAAAAAAAAAAAAAAAAAAAAAAAGAAAAGAAGGAGAAAAAAAAAAAAAAAAAAAAAAAAGGAGAGAGAGAGAGACAGAAAAAGGAAAAAGAAAAAAAGGAACAATTTCTGAAAACAGAGGAAGATTATTTTCTGGAGATTACAAGAAGCCTGGCCCTCTTGGCTAAGCTTTTCAAATATTGCTCATGAGAGAGATTCTAATTCCTGTCTTGGCCAGTCTATCTCTGTGAACTTTGAGGAACTGCATGATTTTATTTCTTAGAGCACTCTCCTCAGCCTTTTAGGCATCCTTACGTCTATCTGGATTTTCAGAGTAATTTAGTCAACAGAAAAGAGTAGAGAAACACTGGATATGACTTTAACATACAAAACACAGAGGATAGAACAATGCAAGTGGAAGATTTGGAGCTAAATGTATTTGGAAAGAAAACAGTCTACCTCTGAATTATTTGCAGAATGACATTCCCAATTCCCTGAAGAAATATGAAAATAATTTTGTCTTTTTGTACATTTTCTATATGCAGTAGAGATCGAAGTGACATCATCAGAGCAAGGAACGTCCTGTCCTGGACATAAAATCTTCTCTAATGTTATAGGAAAGAAAAAATGCTGTCATGAGAACAATCTTCCTCCACAATCTATTACTGTAAGAAAAGGCATCCCAGAAGTATTATGAAGAATGAAAAAATGTCATAACTTTGGACTGAGGTCTCGCAGGATTTGGTTAGAATTGGAATACAAATAACTCCACAATGAACAGATTGGAAATAACATTAAAATGACAGCCCTTCTGAGGTCTATCTTGCTTTCAAAATATTTGAAAAACATGGTTAATAAATTTAAATTGTAAAAAAAAATCCAAAAGTCTATTTGCAAAACCAAACACACAAAATGAAAGACTATTTCAAGCATGTTTTTAGTCCAAAGGAGGACTCTAAATATATAAGTATATAAATATATAGGCAGGTACATATTTTTCAGCTTTTAAAAGTATGACTCTAAAACCAAAAATGGTCCTTAAAACTTTCTGCTCAACTTTTAGTTTACCTCAATCTATTTTTGAGCCACTAAATGTCAATTGCAATACTAGCAATCACAGTTTATCTTATGGCCACAAAGCATTTCTTGTAAGACAAAGGCCATCATAAAAACAACCTGGTTAACAATTCAATATCTTTCTTAGAAAGAATTCTAGTCCTACAGGAAGTGTGTTATTTTTTAGATAGTAGATTATCTTTTACTATTGTATGTAGTTGACTTAACTATGTATCTTGTCTTTTTTTTTTTTTTTAACTTATGAAGAAGAAAACCACCATCTGTATGAAACACTCCTACATTACATATAGTTCAAACAATATAGATACCCCCACAATGGCTCTCAGAAAATGAAATTATAAAATGATCTGCTAAATATAGAATATGGAAGCAAAATACCACCCAGGGCTTTTGTGTCAAGTTCTGTTGTTATTTTGTTGACTTCACAGGCCATGAAAAGCATATGTAAAAACCCTGATTTAAAGGTGACTGAAAAGTTAAGCAGCTTCTCTATCATGAATGGTGTTTCAAACTGTAAGGACAGTTTGGTAGATGTTATCTTCAATCCTCAGTGCTTAGCTTGTGTAGAGTTTTCATACCTTTGCATTTATTTTCTCAAAAGACTGTTAGTCAAATTCTGCTAGAAAAGTAAGGTTTTCCTTTCAGGGAATAAGATGGTGACCCATGAGCAAAATGATAGAGTCCCAGCTGAGATCCCAGAGAAAGCTACAGAAATAGTTACCCTCTGTAACACAGGAGAAAAATATACTTTAATATCTGTGTAGTGGTTCATTGCATTTGCTTTGAAAAATTATCAATAATCCAGTAACACAGAAAGCAATCAGCAAACAGACTTTGATATTTGATGCATTCTTCTAAACCATATTTTCTAGACTGAACTTTTCCCAGAACCTATATTTCGATACTGAAATACAACCATTTTCACGGAATATTTATTATCAACACATCAGCCATCTGTCTGAAAACAGTATCATTAAAGCAAAGACTGTCAGTGATCTGAGGAAAAACAAATGTTATCAAAGACTCAAATTATGCTTTTTGTTTGCTCACTCTGGAAAGGCAGAGCAACTCTTGAAATAATTAGGGGCAATGAGAGGTTGTTTGACACCTTGCATGCAGATCAATAATTCAAACACTGAACATTTTATTTAATTAAGAAACTAATCTCTATAAACCCATCTAATAACATATATTATTTTCTTTTACTTTCTCTCTGTTCTTGTCAATAATTTTTGTGTAAAACCTAACTTTCCACATTACATTTATTTTTCAGTATTCTTAAAAATCACACTGAGTGTCATTAAATATGAGCAAACACAAGCAACTTGCTTCTTCCTTTGCAGCTTCCCTCCTTAACTCTGGAGGTAAAAGGCTGGAGGGGGTGGTTTTGGCTGCCACTTTCTCATTACATTTGAAGGCTTCAAATGTTCAAGGTTTTCTTCTTTACATTGTTTAGTGTGTGGTTCTTTTGCATAGTGAATTTTCATATAGAACATCACATGAAATATGATGTTTCATCCCTCTTTTGATAGCACTACAAAAGCTTTCAGAATCTTTTCACTATTTCAAAATGGCTGAGGTGCCTTTTTATTAAATACTTGAATGGATCAGTGCTACTTTCTCCTAGCTAAATATGAGCTTCATTTTTGGTCCAAAAATGAAATCAGTAGATTTTGTCTGCATGTAAAAGAGCAAGACAAGCAAAGAAGTGAATGGATCTTACTAAGGGTCTTGGTTTGTGTTTCGGGTTTGTTTCTTTTTTTTTTTTCCCCATACAGATTAAAGACAGCACAATAAAATGGCTTTTCAAAAAGCTATTAAAAGCATATGGAAAAACAGAGTGCAAGACTCCTGGACAGATCCTACCTACCTTGAACCTTCACATGCTTTTCAATTGCAGGTAGATTCATAACATCATTATGGACTCTAACAGAATTATAGTTTATGTAGTAGAGTAGCACTGGGGATGGCAACCACAAGGCCCAGCACACATGAACTCAGCATCTGTTAGATGTAACCTAGAGTTTGCCTCTCACAATTTCATGTTTATGAACATCATGAAGTCACAATCAAAACTGGAAATGGAGAGTAGAAACATTCTCACCCAGCTTCTGCCATCTGAAAATTGGATGCCTGTGTATTATCAGGTGTATTAGCTGTTTTTTCCCTGTAGGTATGAAATCCAACCCTTTTAGGAGATAGACCCATTGCACATGTGACAACTGTCTCCAACAGTTCATGTTCTAAGTTTTGTCTGGTAGCTTGGCTTAGTTATGTGAGTTGTAATTGATTACAGTGAAATGAAGTGAATCCAAGCCCAAAGCAGGAAGACAAAGACAGGCTCCTTAAAACAAGCCTTACCTTTAATTGACTGTCTGCACTTCTCTAGCCCTTTCAGAGAAACCTAGAACAGATTCAAGTCACCTGTTTTGTTTTGCCCTGTGGGGCATTGAAATGTTAAAGACACAGCTTAGAGAAGTTTAAGAAAACTAATGCCATGATAGTACACAGTACTAATTGTCACAGAAAATGTGGCAAAGTTATCTGTGGATGAAGGCTTTTGTTTCTGGCTGGTATTCTGTAAATGTTTTGGGACCAGTTCAAAATTTCCACTGTGACTGTTTATCTTCAGTGTTCTGTACAGAACTGATGATCTTCCTCTCCTGCCTGTAAACAAACACCAATTTTTGCTGTATCTTATTTCAACTTCAGCTTTTTTCAATATGTTCACATTTCTGTATATCCTTTCTGATTTGAACAGTAGAGCTCTCCTTAAGAGCAGAAGAAGCTGAGGTTTTTAGTGCCACACTCAGAGCTCAGATGCACTATATAAATTCAAACTAAACCACCAACATCAGCAGGGTTACTCTGAGAGTCACTCTGAGGGGTACTGGTGCTCTACATCTAATTACAAGAAAACACCTTGGCTGGATTGCAACTGGTGTTATGGGGAACAAAAATATGTCTTGTTCTTTCAACCTAAGCAGTGTAATAAAAATAGGATTATTAGAACTGTGTCAAGGTGTCTAAGAACCTGAATTTGGGCCCTGAAAAATTGTGTCTGGTGTCACTCAAGTATTAATAAAAACTTTCCAGCTGAGGAATGCTACTTAAATCATAGAAAGGTGAAGCCTCTGGAGAGTAGTTGGTCTTGTCAAAACATGTACCAGTCATGATGATTACAAATAGTAGAGACTTATTTTTCTGATAAAGATCAATAGGAGAAATGGGCAACACTCAAGTTCAGCTTCTGCACCAACTGAGTGATTTGTGAGGCCATGTCTTTGCTGAAGGTGGGGTGTTCAAGTAACCTATTAGGAACTTCTAGTCCTTCCTCTGTAAAATCTAGCGTTTTCCCTCCCAAAAAAATGCATGGACAGTTACTATCCTCCCTCAGCCACACACTTTCTCATCTGTGCTCTGTGTTTATTGCTCAAGGCCAAACACAGAAGATGGTAGAAGGGATCTGGAAGTTCTAGTAACTCCATCAAATAGAAAGGAGAAGAGAAAATCCTTTCTATTTCTTGTCCTTGTCCATGCCATGTCTCCAAAACGGGGATGCAAAAGCCAATTTCTATATAATTCCTGTTACTGTAGTAGGAAGACTTTTTCTCCTCCAGTGTTAATATATTAAGATGAACAAGTAGTCAGAGAGCAGGAGGTTCCATGTTTATGTCCATCTTTCATTCTAAAAACATTTATCTAAAATCTGACCCTCAAACCGATATTGCATAGCTGATATCTTTTGCACAAAATTTTATTCTGTGTCTTAAAATTCAGTATGAGGGAATTTAAATAGTTATATCAATATCTTGACTTTGACATCTTGTTTTTCATGTATGCTCTGAAGCAAAATAAAATAAATTATATTCTCTAACAGAAATGTTTGGGATTTAAGACTTTGAAATAATATGTTTCTTCAAAATGTCCTTTGACCAGTAATTCAAAAAACTGGCAAAAAGATTTTTTTTTGTTAAATTAAAGTATTTAATTTGAAGAAAATACTTCCTTTCTATTTGAATTTTTTCTAAATATTATTTTTAGCTGTAATTTTCACTTTTATTTTTGAGTTATTGGAGTCAAAAAATTATTCTTTTACTGCTTGCATTCACAAGACTTACAAGATTTTTCTGTAATAATTAAAAATTAAAACAATTCTTTCTGCTTAAGATATAAGATTGAGAAACCAGTCGAGCCTCTCATGAACCTGTGTTATTTGGGTTTTTTTTTTAAGTTCATTGGAAGTTTTCTGTTTGATGTATTTTCACTGAGCATTTTAAGTAATTGCCCCTGTCATAAGCAGGCCTTATCTGCTCAAGATATTCAAAGTATTTTCAGCTATAAAACCATACCTCTTTTTCTATTTTAACATTTTTTATTGGTGATCACTGGTAAGTAGATTGTAATAGAAAATACACAAAGATAATTCTCCACTGTTACAATGCACATCTTTAACCTTGAGACGTTACAAGAATAAAAGAGTAAGGAAAGAATAATCACATTTTCTTGGAGGGAATTTGTTCATTTACAGCTGTAGTCTGAGATTTGCTAAGATGATGATTCAGCTGGCGGGATGGAACATGATAAGAAATGATAATAAACTGGCTGTAAGCCAAACCCGTAAAAACAAGGTAGAAAATTTCCACAGAATTACATTTCTCAGATAGACATATGCATAATGCTATAGACTATATGTAAACATTTATTGATACTGGTATCCAGTAATCAATAATTCTCAATAATGGAAGCCTTTTGAGAAAAGATATTCAAGCTATAACTAAATTTTATTTTCACTGTATGGTTTTCCTTAAGGATACTTTAAAGATAAATTGTGAACTTTTCCTTCAGGAGCTATTCACAAACATAAGTAAATAAATAAATTAATAATCTGGTGACTCCTCCCAATTTCAGTGCATGTGGGACTAAGAGAAGAACAAATGAATATATGAAGATTGTTTTTAAATTGAGTTTCCTCTTCTTCTTTCCCTGGTTTTCATCTGCTACCTTGGACTTACCTTTTCTGTTCCTGTAACACATAACACATCTGTAGCCGCATTTCACAATACATCCGAGACACCTGTCCTGGGAGAGTTTCACTGGAAGAGCTCTAGGTGGTTTGCCAGAACGTGGAAGATCTTGAAATGGAGTGGGATGAATAATGGGTGTCACAGACCTTGTTTGTTTTTATTGTCCATATGGAATCACAAAGGACTAAAATAAATGTTTGCCTTTTTCTTAATCGCTTTATGATTACTTCTGCCTAATACCTGTAAGAAGGCTCTACCTCCTGATATTTTCACATGATAGGCAAAGTGCCTAAACATGAACTGCAACTGCTTTTACACTGGATATGCCACAGTATTTATTTAATCCTTATTCCTTACTACAGATGTTGCTTCTTATACTTCAGTGAGATCTATTTTCTTGCAGTTGCTGTGGAATATGTTAGCACAGCTGTGATTTTCTTTGATTTTCTCCAAATACTCCCCCAAACTAAACACACTGCCATGAATCCTGGTTTAGCATCTTGCTGACTATACTAATTGGTTGCAAATGAGTTGTTTAGGTTGCTTCAAGAAATCACTGGCACAGGTATCAGGAAAAGTAGGTCTAATAAAGATCTGTGAAAATACAACTGTCGCCTTGGATTTAGTCTTCTGGTTGTTTTCATTCTTGGAGTCAGTTTCTCATGCATTTCACATAAACAAAAAGCAATGTTTCTGTAACCATTTTTCTTCTTTTGTATTCCTTTCTTGATAGGACAGAGTTTGATGGACTTCTGATTTGACTAGTGGAATTGGAGAGGAGGAGATCTTACTATCCAATCCACGGTTATTTCAAAGAATCTATAAATATAAGTGTCAGAAAATAAACCTTCCTTCTTTGTGTTTTGCACCACTCTGAGAGTGTGTGTGTTCATTTTGTGCTCTCTTGCGACATACAATGAAGTTCAATGGCAAGGTTCACTCTACTCCCTACTACATGGATGAAACATCCAAAGGAAAATCAGATAAGAATGAATTTCAAATGATTGATGTGGAGGCTGGAGATATTAAGGGTAAGGATAGAAAGGGTGAGGGTGAAAAGGGGTAAAGGAGAACCTTGAGTCACAAGTTTCAGAGTGGATCCTCTTGTCAGACTTGACCGATGGTTTCTGTCTAAAGGATTTAGCAGCACTTAATCAATTTACTAAGTTAACTTTTTATAAAATGATCAATAGAATTTACTACAATTACAACAGTGACTTAATTAGAGATCTGGGAGGGCAATATTTATGCTATACATGCTATAAGGTATTTAAATCAATTCACATACAGACATAAATAAGGTAAAAAGGTATATTGTGAAAAATTCCCCTCAAGTTCATGGAAATACTCATGTCAGGCACCTTTGCATCACTCAACAGGCTTAGGATTAATGAGCTTCAGGGATTTGAGGCATCAACCCAGGCTCCATCAGCGTCTTTTGGCAATGGTCCACCAAGTATCTCAAATTCAAGGATTTGCGAGTTCTGAGAGGTGTCCCATTCAAAGAGAGGTGCTGGCACAGACTCCCGTGGTTTGAGAGACCTTGAAGAGCCTCACCTAGGGCCACTTTTTATAGGATCACAAAATTATGGGGTTTAGTAATCAATAAACTTCTATCCTCAGGTTGATAATCACTGGTGTTTTTGAAATATTTGGAATTTTTTTGCAAAATTCCTGTAACAATGGGACCAGAGTTTCCAAAACTCCAGGTATAATAGTATTATTCCACTCAGTCTTTGATTAAGGTAGGGAATGTTCCAAGGCTGTCAGGGGATGACTGATTATCTGCTCCCTCACCCTTCACCTCAGGACCTCTCCCACCTTGGCCACGCGAGAGTTCCTGGTATGACCAAGGGACAGTTCACTTCCCAGCTCACTACACAAACATTAAGGACTAGTGGAAATTCTTGAGATCGTATTTTTATCCCCATTCCACTGTTAGAGAGTGAGTGAGTGGCTCGGTTACTGGCTGGAGTTAAACCACAACAATGGGGTTAAATCGCCCTGACATTCTTGTATCCACAAAATCTCTAAGTTTTCAAAATGTGTTAAAAAGCCTGGCTCTGCAATGGAATGCCATATTTCCAGAGCTTCTATCAAACCTCGATGATGACATCATAGTTGTTTTCCAGAACTGCATACAGAAAAGGAGAGATTGTATTTTACGTAAGAATTACTGCTTAATGTCACCAACTATAGGCAGGAAATTCAGCAGCTGAAGATCAGAGGGACCTATAGCTTAGAACATGAGTAGACTCACTCAGTCTACATCTCCTTAGGTAATCAGTGAAAGCTCTGCCTGCAAAAAGCCACACAGATGCAATCATCCTTTGATGAATGGTGTAATCACATTCCCATCCATTTAATATTGACCATGTTGATTTCTTATCATTTTAGTTTCCTAAGAAAGAGATAGTATACAGTACAAAACTTAATGCTTTACAGAAGTCTAAAAATATTTCAGCAATGATATTACCTTTATCAGTTCAATCAACAAAAGATTATTGGAATCATCAAAGGCATCCACAGGGAGTTTCTTTGTCCCGGTTCATTGAAGTTTTTTTTGTGTTCTAGAGACCCAGCTGTGAATTATCATTAGTGTGGCAGGGGAAAACCATTTACACTTCTTTAAGCAATCTTACATGTTTATTTTTTTTTCTCTAACCACCCCTTTCTTGTTGTTGCTTGTTTTTGTTTTAGTCTGTTCTTAAGCAAGTGATGAATTCCCTGCTGCTTTCATTATTGATTGACGAGAGACCCATGCACTAGTGAAAGCCAGAAAGCAAAAGCCAGAAAACCACAAAGTCCACAGCTCCAATGATACTGAAATATGATGTTTCTGAATATTGTTTTCTTTAATGATGTGGAGCAGTGTTGCATTACCCCAGCTTGGGGCAAGCTGGGGAATGCTCAAAGAATCCAAAAGGTTTCCTTGTTCTGTAAAGTCCTGTTTAAGCTGTTCTATTAAGTTCTGTTTAAGCCTGCTTCTTAGCTAGAAGTTCTAAGTCTGTACCCCAGTCGCTATGGTTACCCCTTCCCCTAAGCTTGGTTCCTCTCCTTGAGTTGGCCAAACCCATTTCCCCATCCCCCAGACAGAGACTCCTTTTCCCTCTCCACCCATTCCCCTACCCCTTGGGCAAAGAGTCCCTGCCAATCTCTCCAAGGCACACCTTTCCCTCTAGAAAGTTCCCTGTTATTCAATGTGCCATTGGATCCTGTTCCCTAATCCCTCCCCTGTTGCTCTCCTGTATCTCCTCATACATTGTCAATCTTCCCCAGATCCACCCCTGTACCCCTTCCCCATTGGTTTCTGAGTTCTCTCTCCCCTAGTATAAGAATCCTTGCCTGACTCTGAGCTCTATCTTTTGTCCGTGGAGTTTCCTGGAGTGGTGTATGTTTGGAATCCACATGGAAGACCAGTCCTTGCTTCTTTGCCCCCACGGACACATTGCATTATCAGGTAGCAGCTAGCCACCAGAGAGGATACTGCAGAGTCCTCTCAGCTGCAGAGATCACTGGGGCGTCTGCAGCAGGAAGTGAGCTTCAGGCAGCCCTCTGCCTCGGCATCAGAGCAGCACTGAAAGTAGTGTCACCCTCTTCACACTCAGTGGAATCCAACCTAAAATACTGTGCATGTTTAAAATTCACAAAAGGTGTTTTTTGATACAGTATTGTCTGTGTCCATAAGTTAAAAGCATCACCACTGTGTACTTTTCAACACTTAATTTTTTAACTTCCTTCTGCACACACAGGCATTTTTTTTTGTTTTACAATGATAAAACAGTGTAATTTTTCTATTATGTTGGTAAAGAAAAAAACACGGTGCTTGTTATCAGCATTATTTTTAGATTATATTTATTAGTGTGTTCTTCCACACGGAGTTCTAAGGTCCTGACAAGCAGGGGAAAAAAAGTCAAAGGCATTTTTAATTATTTGTGGCATATGCTTTTGGTTGATCGATTGGTTGGGTTTTCTTGTTTTGATATCTTTTTTTGTGGTGTTTTCTTTGTCTAGTCTTATTTTTCTAGGATTGTTTCTGTGGTTGTGGTGGGTTTTTTAACATTGCTGCAAGGACTGTTACACCTTTCAGAACGGACATAGATGAAGCAGTACATGCGGAAATGTTAGAGGTCATTACTGATGGAAAATACAGAAGGAAAAGGTGGAAGATTTTGCTCCATCCTTTTACTATGTTAGTCTCTTTGCACAGACTCAGCAACCCCAATTATATTTCCAGATTATGACATGTTTTTATGTTGGTAAGAACTGAAAAATACTAGAAATCTATAAAGACCTCAATAAAGTTTGTTACTCTTCTATTCATTCTTTTTCAAAAGCTAAATCTGGATTTCTGCTAGTTGATGGTAGTTCTCATTTGCATATTTAGTGATTCTTTAGGGTGTGCTTTTACTCATGAAGTTTTTAACTCTAGTCTGCCCCATAGACTTAGATATCCATGGGGAAGGGCAGTTTCACACTTGTTTGTGTGTTTCCTCGTGTATTTTGTAGTCATGATGATTAACTCAGTCTCGTGGCTATGGCAGTCCAACATATCCTTTAGGAATGTTTCTAAGGTATAAGAGGACATCCCAATGGACTCCCCAAACAGGCTTTAGCAGAATTGCTGCATCCCAGAAACCCATCAAACAGCACAAAGGGCCTAAAATAATCATAGAATCACAGAACGGTTTGGTTTGGGAGGGACCTTAAAGATCATTCAGTTCCAACCCCTTTGCCATGGGCAGGGACACCTTCCACTAGGCCAGGCTGCTCAGAGGAATGTTCTTAAATCTCCTCAGAGGCACTTGGTATTCCTGGGAAAGACCTGTTCACTCATGCTCACAGCACATTGACACAGCTATGATACTTCTACTCTCAGAATTTTTTGTTTAGCAGGAGTAGGGAGATCTTCTGACACATCAGATAAAAGCCCTATTAGATTAGGCAAAATACTTAACAGACCTGTCCTCTGGCATCCTGTGACATGTCTTTGGAGGCCCTGTGAGGCAGATTGATTTCCTAAGGGTATGCCTTGAATGACATGACATTCTTTTTTCCCTCCATTAGAGGACGTTCTCTTGCAATTCTCTTTACCCCTGTGGGACTGAATGCTGAACAAAACATTTCCCATTGTAAGAATAAGAGCAAAACTTGACCTTTAATTGTTAGCATGTTGGTGCTACAGACACGTCTGCAAGAGCACAAGATATTTCCTGTGAAAGTCAGGGTGCCTTCTTGTTTGTCTGAGAATAAAGCAAGAAAAACTTCATTTTCTAGATACAATGCTGTGCATGGAGTTGGACTTTTTCCCCTCCCTCTCTGTCTCTTGAGATGTGTTAGCAGCTGGAAAGATAATGTGTGTCACTGCAATATCTGCAACATTATCAAAGAGAGCATGGGAATGGTCACAATCCCCATCACGGTAATAATTTGAATTTATTCCTCAGGCATCAGCATCTTCACCCAGTCTCTGCCTGAATGACAGCTCAGAGTCTGCAAAGGCATCACAAGCAATCCTGGTACCCTTTGAGCAGCCAACTAGGCTGACAGATTTTTATAAAATTCAGTATAGCTAGCTGCTTTTCTCAACCAATTTTCAATCCTTTTTATTTCTATGTGTATGCATGCATAATATCTGTGTAGTAGCCTGATGCACTCTGTACAAATTAAGGAGGATTTCCATCTATGACTTCTTGTGAAATATTTTTTTTTCCTTTCTGTCTTCATTTAATAGAAAATCTGTCTGTCAAGGATGAGGTTCCATTGTTCTAGCTGCCATGTAAATATTCACTAAGAAGGAGACAGGGTCACAGTAAAGATTAAAAACAAAAAGTAGGGAAACCATTGTTATCCCTAAGGGGATGAAGTAGGGAATTATTAGATGAATCTTGTAGTGCTGAGGACATTTAAATGAAGTAATAAGTCTGTGCCTTGGCTCAGGAATGACTGACCTTCTTTTGTGCTTGCTTATCTTCAGCCAAGGTTTATAAGACAGATTTAAGGATATGCTTTTTTAAGCATTGAGATTTTACTTTGAAGCCTTTGACTGAAATTTTAGTGGGTCAAGCTTTTGTTGTTGCAGACTGTGACTATTTCCATGCTGAGGGCGCTGGTATTCTGCTCACTTTTTAAGTAGCAGTTGTCCCTCCCAGAAAGCAGTATCAGACAAGGCTCAGGGGTGACTCCAAAGGCATAAACCACAGTACTAAAGGTTAAAGCTGAAGCAAATTTCCAAAACCATTAAGGAAATCATGCTTTGCTTCACTTCTAGCTGACCTGCAAGTAATTTCAAGTCTTTTTTTTGTTGTTGTTGTTTACACCTTAGGGGTGAAGTAAGAGGCTCTTGGAGGAGTGATCTGTACTGTAGATTGCTTCGCATACAGCTCAAAGGCTTGGGCTTGAGTCCATAACTGTTACTACAATATACACATTCTTGTCACGGGATAAAGTGCAATAGAGTATAGAACCGCTGAATCATAGAATCATAAAATCTTTAAGGTTGGAAAAGACCCTTAAGATCATCAAGTCCAACTGTCAGTGCAGCACCACCACCATGTTCACCATTAAACCATGTCTTTAAGTGCCAAATCCACATGTTTTCTGAACATTTCCAGGGATGGTGACTCTACCACTTCCCTGGGCAGTTTGTTACAATACTTTCAAACCCTTGTGTTCAGAGACTTTTCCTAATATCCAATCTAAACCTCCCCTGGTGGAACTTGAGGCCATTTCCTCTTGTCCTATCGCTTGTTACTTGGGAGACTGTCTCCCACCTGGCTGCAACCACCTTTCAGGTACTTCTAGAGAGTGGTAAGATCCTACCTGAGCCTCCTCATCTCCAGGCTAAATATCCCCGATTCCTCAGCCTCTCCTCACAAGACCTGTGCTCTGTCCCCTTCACCAGTGTTACAAAATGGAGGTTTGCCTTCAAGTTCCTCAGACGAAATCCTGACTAATTTTACAGAAAAAAATCTTGAATCTGCATCGAGCTCAGATTTTGGAGCCTACAAGATAGAAGTTATCTACAGTGTGTACAAACAGCTGATCTGGTAGGTCAGTGAAGGAATAAAGCCCCAAAACACCTTTTAAAAGGTGAATGTGGTTAGAGTTGAAGACTGAAACAGTGTCCATAAGGAATATTAGAGTAAGCAGGAGCCCTCAGAGTAAGTTAAAAGATTAGTTGAAAGTTCTCATTCCTCTAAAGCATAGGCATTACAGTCCAAGCACTCACTTGAACCCCTTGTCTAGGCCCTTGAAGATTAGACTTCAGCTCTAGAGGACCTGGCCTCCCTTACCACTGCCTAGGTACATCTCCACTAGCAGATTGTTTTCTGGTCGAAACTGGTTTGTGTTTCCTGTGTTATTTAAAAACTGCTGCATAAAAAAGACTGAGTAGACATGAAAATCCTTGAGGAAAACAGTGGTAGAAAACTGCATGTAGCTGCTTTTGAAAGGAGGAGAAAACTGAGCAAGGACCATGAAGATTATTTAACTGAATTAATTGATTTCTCATAGAAATAAGTCCGTCTATTCAGGAATACTTAAAGTGTTTTCTGGCTATAACACAGCAAATCATATGTCAATAAGAAAACATATACTGTATCTTAAACTTTGGTATATTGCAGGAGTATTCTGACCTGCCTGAACTTCCTTACTCCAGTTAATGATTTTATACTGACACTATAAAATGAGCTAAAATAAATAGCTGTGCTATAAGGACCAAAATTCCAAAGAAATCAAGCAATTTCCCCCCATTTTTCTAAGGTAATTTATTCATTTCCAGATGACCAGCTTTTGGACAGTAAAATGTCTTATATAATCCCAATTTTGAACTTGACCATATATGCAGATATACATTGCCAGGACTGATTTTGCTACACTAGGTTACTCAGTGTCATCATAACTCATGTCGTGTGTGGCATTGTACAAATAAATACATCCCACCATGGCTATAGATTAGGATTGACTTGAGAAAACTCAAGAAACTTTCATCTTTAAGGAAATACGAATTTACTGCTTTGACTTTCTTCAGAATTCAAATCACCATCAAAATGTAAAACATTATAAATTCTTGGGGTTTTTTGTCTCTTTGTTGAGTCTGTTCTGTTTTGTCTGACATACTCAACAGAGACAAGGACAGTTTCCACTTGAATTTTCCACTTCTTTTGATGTTTGTCCTTTTGTTTACCACTACCCAAACTATTTGTTTATTTATTTGTTTACTTACTTCTTTATGGGAATAAGCAAAGCAGTGGAGTCTGTGTTAAAAAGGGGTGGCAACAGGGTATTGTTTTATTACTTTGTTTACTTCTCACTACTCAAATGCCTTTTAATTGGCATTAAATGAAATTACTTTCTGACAGGTTGAATCTGTTTTGCACACAGGAGTATCTATTAAGCAATCAACCTGTCATTTTGTCAACCCACAAGCTTTTCCATCCACTTTTGTTCTTCTGTCCTGTTAGAGGGGGTGGAGGTGAGGGGGAGGAGAGTGCACTTGACAACTGACCAAGGCTAACCCTCCATGATTCCATAGTAGTGTGGGGAAATGGGAAGTTTGGGAGCTCCTGGTAACAATGAGAAATTTCTGTTCACTTTGTTAAGTGGATGTTCCCTTCCTTTTTTTTAAGATGATTATTTATAGTAATGTTAGAAAAATGTCTTTTCTAGTCACTGGGAATTCCTGTGGAGAACTGAATCAGGTATTTTTCCTCTTTTCCAAGTACATTTAACTTTTCCCAGTTTACTTGGACATGGAAATACTACCTAATAATTGGCTTCCAACAGAACTGTCTGACCTGGCTGAACACTAATGATAAAGCATCTTTGTTACCTCATCCTAAGCATGAATTTAGAATCTCTCTTGCTATGAAGTTTAACATTGAACAGAATATCACTGAAGAAAACTGATCATATTAAATTTTCCTGCTTCATGGGTGAACCATTTTATAGCCAGGCAGTAACTCTTGAGAGAGAAGTGGTTTATAACAGGTAGGATGAAGCTCTTGTTTGTTTTATTGTGTATGTCATCTCCTGCAGTGGCAAAGTATCAGAAATACTTAAAAATGGTGTAGACTGATGTAGAGGATAAATGACTTGGTTTTGTGGGGTTTTGTACAGGATCAGACATGTACACACACACACACTTATTCATATACATCCAGGAACACTCAGGCTAAAACCAGGCACTCCCAAGACATCAAGGAACTTAATTTTATATTACTAAATCCCATTATCAGAAATGAGAGCACAGTGGAAAATAGTAAGTAATATTAATTATTCTCTTTCTGGTTTTAGGGGGTGTGCATTGTTAGGTTTTTTATAAGATACAGAATTGTATCATTGTGTGTTTTTGCAGGGTGCTGATTTTACTGGTGACTTTGTTATGGATAAAAGGAAGAAAAGTGAATGTAATCCAACCTGTAAACCTGTAAACTGCAGGAGCAGGCTCAGAACACACTGTGTTGTTTTAACAGTGAGATGCTTTGTGTGGTCAAGAAAACTGTGTTGCCTCTCACTCTTGTCTGCTGATTCTGCAATTCTGCCTTGGATTCATCCAAAGCCTTGAGTATTGGAGCCTAGTGGTTAAAGGCACTGCAAATACAGATAATTAGTAGACAGAAAGTAACTACATTTTCATAATTAAAAAAAAAAAAAAGGAAATCACAAAACAATGATTGCTCTTTTGCTTTCTGGTCAATTTCTGAATATACTCTGAAACAGGCATCCTGAATAAAGGTGTTCCACATATCCAAAGTTAATTTTATTCATAGTACCTCTTACGGGCTTGGATTCATGCTGAAAACAGTGCTCGTAACACAGGGATATTTTCATTACTGCTGAGCAGTATTTACAGAGAGTCAAAGCCTTTCCTGCTCCACCCCATCAGTGAGAAGGCTGGGGTTGCACATGGAGTTAGGAGGGGACACAGCCAGGACAGGACCCTGACTGACCCTGAGGGATATCCCATACCATATGGCATCATGCTCAGCGTAAGAACTGTTGAAAGAAGAAGGAAAAGGGGTACACTATTGGGCAAAACAGACCCCTGGTTTTGTGGGCATGTCTGAACACCTGTCTGCCCATGGGAAGTGAGGGATGAATTCCTTATCTTGCTTTGCTGGCATGTACAGCTTTTGCTTTACCTGTTAAACTGTCTTTATTTTGACCCATGAGTTTTCTCACTTTTACCTTTCCTATCCCCTCCCCCTTCCCTTGAGAGGATGTGAACAAGTGTCTGTGTGGGTCTGAGCTGCCAGCTGGGGCTAAACCACAGCATCACCATGTCAGAATTTGACAGCTCCACTGAGCTGATCACTCTAGGTTGTCCTTGTTCTAACTGGAGAAATAAATACATGTATTTTAGGAAGAACTCAACTGTACCTTTACAGGACCAATTTCTATCAAATAAATAAAAGGAGATCATAAGTACCTTAAAAATAGATATATAGACCCATAAAGGAGAAAAATAATTTGATGAAATGCATCAAATTAGTGCAAGAGCAGTGTAGACTCAATCACTAGGTAATAAAATTACCATATTTAAGATCAATGCGAGCTAAATACAGTATTCCAAATCAAACATCTTTAAAGTGAAACTGGAAATTTTTTCTACGCCACTCTAAGGTGGTCAGGGCATTCTCGTAGAAGATAAGGTACCTGGGCTTTAGCACAAAGATTTTCTGTTTGAATACATGAATTTGAAGTGAAGGAAACACATCTTCCTGAAAAATTGTTATTTCAGCTTATGGTCACTTCTATAGTTTGTGAACACTATAGAGCAGATAAGGAGAGGATTCAAAATCATATCCTTTACAGTTCATTCTGTGGCACTACAAGGCTGCTTCTTAGGCTGGTGGTTCACAGCTCCAGTTGCTGCGTGAAATAAAAATGTGATCAGCTACAAGTCTCGTGTTTTCATTGCAGATATTCTGAACTGAACAACTTCATGTACTAACTTTGGAAGCAAAACAGTTAGCAGAGTGTGATCATGAAATGAAAACAACATGAGAGAAAATCTAGCTGGCAAAAAGCAATGAAAAGCCTCAGAAATATCTATTGATGGGCAGCATTCACATCTATGCCTGGTTTTCTGCCTCTCCAGTCCTGACCTGCATCTCCTGCTGTGACTTTCTGGTTTTACCTGAGCCATCTTGTGGTTGTAAACTTGCTGGGTGATCCCTGAACTGTGTCTGAGCCTGATTTGCTGCCTCTGGCTCCCATGTGAGGGAGGTCCATGCTCCCACTCTCTCCTGTGCTTGGCTTTTGGCTCACCATCCCTTGTGGCAGACACCACTATTCCCAGACATAAAACACACAGCATCATGATAAAATAAAGCACCTGGTGGGTCACTGTGCCAGATAACATTCAGATGTCAACATTATATTACATGTTATGCTCTAAAATGAGGAATGATCTTGATAAGCTTGACTTAAACTGACAGCTTCACATCTACTTTCCCTCATGGGACATGGTGGCCTGTAGAAATCTGGTTTTATTTTCCATCCTGTAGATTGGCTTTAGTGTTTTATTTTGCCCCACTTGAAACATTGATGATTAGCTTAAAGTTGGTACCAAGACAATTTTGATTCTTTTATGTATCTTAAATTTCATCAGAAGAAATTCTGTCATAAATATTGAGTAGGCATAGTTTAGAATATTTTATTCATCTTGGCTGGCGAAGAGCTGGTTAAAGATTTGTCTGTCATAACATGTAGAGTAGATACAAATAATCTCACACCAGCATCTTTGACCTGTTTTTGAAGAGATGTGTGTCAATTGTCTATATAAAATATCATTAGGACCAAATTAATTTAAAACATGCACTGAAAAACTTTTCTGGGGGATGAGTGCTGAGTAAAAGACTATGCTCCCCATTTTCTGACATTTTTACGTGGGACCTGGTTTACCAATACTTTAAAAAAGCTGCCAATCATCAACTTGTTCTTTGCAATGAAAAAGTATTGGATTGATCAAGGGAATCTGTTTAGGGACTTCTATAAAAGGATGTAAGACATGAAAAGGGAGATTATAATGATGGTGGACAGGCAGGGTTGGCTCACGAATATATGCAAGTTTGATAATGACAATACAGATAATAATAGAATCATAGAACCATTTAAGCTGGAAAATATGTCTTAAGATCATTGAATGAAAGCATTAGCCCAGCACTGCCAAATCCACCACTAAACCTTGTCCCCAAGGGCCACATCACACACCCTTCAAGGGATGGTCACTCAGTCACTTCCCTGGGCAGCCTCTTCCAATGCTTGACCACCCAGTCTAGACCACATGAAAATAGCACACTCAGCAAAGATCACAGCTAGGAAGTACACTCAAATACTTCTAAAAGCACATTTGGAACTTTTTCAAGCAGTTTAGATGTTCAAAAACTGAAAATGTTGAAAACCTGCCCAAGTGGAGAGGTGAAAATGAGGACTAGACTTCCTCCTTTTCATTCTATTAAACTATGTTCTGTTCATTGAATTCCTCCTCAGCTGGAAGGGTTAGCAATTCTGGAGATAAAATGAAGTACTATTTTAGAAAGACCCAAGTGGGTGGGGAATTTAAAGTCCTTTCATAACTCTATTCCATCTCCCTCTAAATTTGTTCCTGGCTTGGTATAATATATATTTGACTCTGTGGTTTCGCCAAAAAGAATGTGAATGTGACACAGAATCACCAGTTTATAGGCCTTTTTTTTTTTTTGTTTTCCACTTTCAGAGTAAAGTGGTGGACACCTTATCTCTTAGAGATATCTCTCCCAGAAGAAAACTGGGCACACTACCACACTGTAAGGGTTCAAAAGCTTTTATTTTTTCAATCTTCAACAGGAAAATTACAAATCTGGCAAATTAGATTGAAAGGTAATTTGCCCTGATTGAAGGTAAATAGATGAGAAAAACCAAGTTCTTCAGAAAATTGTCCTGAATTACAATCTCAACCTTCTCTGGCTGAAAGTTAAATTCTTATACCAGTTTCCTGTGTTTTCACTGAGAAATTTCTTTAAGATAATCTTTGAGAGTAGATTTTGTCACTCCTGTAGTTTCCACTTCTTCATTTGGAAACGCAGGGGGTTTGCATTCTCATAAGCAATTAACATTCTCAAGTAATAAATTTGCTGGATTGAGCTATCTGGATGTGATGGAAAGCATCTATTTGAAAACAAAAAGCATGCCAGGAAATCAAGATACCTAAAAGAGACTACCCTCAAATTAGAGTCTAGACCATTTGAGTGATAAAATTACAAAAGTTTAGCATCAATTCTGCTTTGGTGATCATCTGCACAGTACAGTTATTTACATCAGTGTGGTGTAAATGAATAGCTAGTAATGAAACAGCTTCCTTTTGAGTCACCAGAATTAGCAGTGGTTTCAAATATCCTAGAATCTTTTTCTTCAGAGAGTGATGGAAACACAGGAGGAAAAACTTCACATTTTGTAATCTACAAAAATGGTTATATCTTTAGCTTTTTTATAGGTACATTTTTGCTCTTGTGTGTGTTGATTTTGCAGCAGACCTGACAGGAATAGGCAAAGTGAGACGAGTTTTGGTCGAGCAGAGGAAGAGCCATTTCACTGGCTCTTTCCAGTTCTCAGTTTGTATTTCACTTTGCAACAGAAAAAGACTGAATTTTCAGAGCCAAAGAGGATTTTGTGAAAAACATTTGTTTGGGTTCTACTTTACTGTATCTCAGTCTGAATCACAGACCTCAGTCTGAAACACAGGCAGGGTCTTGAAGCTGAAGTTTTTGGTCCCAGCTGATCACCCTGCTTGTTTCAGATATTACTTTCCTGAAACATCTTTCTCCTACTCATTGTATGCAAAGACATACATAAATTGTGTATGTGAGCAATATATATATATATATAAAAATAGAAATATTTTTCCCCTGGAAGCGTTGTGTAAACAAAATCAGTGAAAGAGTAACAGAATTATTTCTACTACTTTTAGTAACAAATAAACACTATCAGCTTAAAAAATAGAAGAGAGGAAAAAGAGGCAATTTTATTTTTAATATTTTTTTAAATTATATTTTACAGTTTTGAAAATTCATAATACTGGCAAGTTTTCTTCTCAGTGCATATGGATTCCTCACATATACATTGTCTGAACTTCAGATAATGTCAGTTCCAAGTAAAAGGCTGTGTCACATCCAAATGGATAATGGGTTCTCACGTTTTCCTTAACTCTCAGTTGTTGCATGACAATTTGGCCTGCTAGGGCACAAGGTTTACAATACTTCAAAAATATCAAATAGGACATGCTACCACAGTCCATCTCCACAGCTTGTACAGGCAGCACTCTGCTCTACACTGCCTTTTGTTAAAAAATGAATGAAGTTCAAAGTCTTGCATGTTCTCTTCAAAGTGTTCCCACTCTTGGCTTAGGACACTTAAAGAAAAAAACTTCACCTAAATCCTTGAGATGAAGATTTTGGTTGACAGTTTTAGTCCCTTGGTGCAAGGAGCTGTGTCTGCAGGTGCAGGAGAGCAAATGAGAGAAAAATGGAATATTTTCAGAGGGCAGTCCAAGGCGGCAAAATGATTCACTTCAGGAACTTGGATCTATCATAAGTGTCACCACTTCTCACTCTAAGTGCTTTTGCTAACAATACCTGGGAACATGCATCTGAAGAAAAGAACGCAAAGCAAAATAAGTCACATCATTACAGGTATTTCTTTCCCAGGGGTTGGTAGAGAAAAAAAGTCAGGAGCTGAGAGTTGTTATATCATTTAAAACACTGCAGAAAACCATTGGATACTAGAAAGATGTTCTGAAAGAATCAGAATCAGAATAGGAACAAGAATAGAATAGAATAGACTAGACCAGAATAGAATAGAATAGAATAGAATAGAACTGAACGTAACTGAATTTTCAGGTGGAGTTTAATTGAATCTATTGAAAAGTTGCTATCTTGTGTGCAGGAAGATAAACATTCTATTTTTTGTACTTAAACCCTTGTACCTGAAGGCGGAACACGCACTGGCGGCACTCCGTAATGGGTGATTTCTTTGATATTATTCAGTATTTTCTTGTGTTCTCCAGTCTGTCCATGTGCAGCCATCTGGAACCATATGCCTTATTTTCATACTATAATTTCTTTGAAGCGAGATTGCATTTTTTCAGGCACTTGTTGAAAGCCCAGTTCAATAAGCTTTTGTTTCTGCAGTGGAATTACTCAGTTCTACCACAGTAGAAGAGCTGTGGCTGCTAAAAGCTGTCAACACATATTTTGTGTTCTTTGGCTGTAGTACATAAAGGGAAGAGAGTTGAATGAGGTCAGTCTAGAGTTCAGTAGGACTCGGGTGTGACCTGTTCAGATCGAAAATGTTTACCTCCTCCCATCTGAAATAAATTTGGACTGCTTCCTGATGTAGCTCCACTGCCGTCTCTGTCTCTTAACAAATACAAGAATCATTGTCTTGTTCCTTGTCTACTTTCTCAGTGTTTGTTTTAGAGCTTTTTTTTCCATGCTTCTTCTCTGAATATTGAGCCACAGTTTTTGAATTCCTTTGCCCACTTGCATTTCTAGCTTTTTTTTTTCTCATTTTAAACACAGTAGTTATGACAATGAGAATATTTTTTTTAAATTTTTTTTTTTTTTTTTTTGGACAGATCTGAAATGACTAAACATGCAAGTCTGCCTGAGAGGAAAGAGTGGAAAGAGGGGAAATTTGGAGTCACTTGGCTTGCTGCTTAACTTTTGATTCAGTTTATCTGATGCCTGTTGCTGTGCTATATAGTGTCAGATTCAGGAAAACTAAACATACCTAAAAGTGAAAAGCGTTTTTTATGAGCCATTTTTTGGTTTGTCCTCAACACTACAACTGGTCTGCGCTTACAATCTGAAGAGGAAGAAATTTCCTTATCAAATCCTGAAAATTTTGCTCAATAAGCTTATTTCCTGGAGAAAAGATAAGGAAATAAATGTAGCATTGAGAATGGGCATAGTGCTTTCTGTGGTCACCTCGTCCTTCGCAGTCCATGAGGTAAACACCATGGCTGAGGCACAGCAGTGGCATAAAAGGGATGAAGGGGCCACTCTTTGCCAGCTCCTGTACCCAACCCTCCCCAAAACGAGTACAGTGGTGAAGCACAGGGAGCTGAGAGCAGATGGCAGTGAAGCAAACGTCAGGGGTAGAGGAATAAGGTAATGGAAGATGTGCAGTAACTAGAGCTGGTCACCAAGTGGCAGAGAAAAGAAAATGTAGGACAAATTACAGAAGTACTATGTGCTGCAGCAAAGCAATATGCTTGTCATGCATTCTTTCTTTTGCTGTGTTTGCATGAGGAATGTTTTGCTTTCTGTGTTTTAGTCAGAACAATTAACATCAAAACAGAACACAGTAGTGTCCCTGAGCAAGTTTGCTGAGTATATGCAATGTGGGGAGGCCCAGCTGCATAGCAACTGCTGCAGTCATTAGCTTTTTCCTATTTTGTTAGCTCTCAAACAGGTGTATTTAGCTTCTGGCAAGATGTGGATAGGGTGCAAATGTAGCAGACAACATAAAATATGTTATCAATAATTTACAATTGTGCACGATTCTTTTTTTAGCAGGAGTTGAACATTAAGTATTCTGTAATATATAAAGTCACTTGCCATAAGTTATCATAGTGCTCAGCTGTCTGTAAATCATGAGTTACAAACCTCCCCCTCCAACCCACACTTTGAAGAAATGGGAAAATGACCTGAAAATTTCTTATGTCCAGAGACTGTCTCAGAGACCACCTCACAGCTGCTGTGACACCATTGTCTTGTAGGAAAGATATTAATGAGAGTGACTCAAGAGGGAAGAGACTACTCAGGAATCTTATGCCCTTTTTTCAGGGCATATTTCCAGGCTTTAAAATTTACTGGGCTATACCATTTCACACTGAAAGAAATAAAAACCAAAACAAAAAATCCCCATATAACATTCTATTTGTCATGGAAAACAATCAGCAGGGTAAAAAAATACCAAAGCAACAAAACAAGACAAAAAGTAAAGACTTGTGAAGGCTTATACAAAAATCAGCTAACTCATCATAATGAAGTCAGGTTTGTTTGCACACTGTTTTATTTTTCACAGCAAAATGAGAGTTTCTTTATCAGAGACACGTTGGCAACTTTGGGCAAGTGTTCTGTTCAGACGAGTCACATGATGTTGCTGAAAAATTTTGAAGACCATTGTATTGGCAGCCTTTCAGACAACAGACACCCACTTAGAAAGCCAGTTGGCTGGGATGCAAATTTTGTCCCACAAAGCTGCAAGTGCAGCAAGTGTAGCCTCAGAAGATGAAGCAAAAAGTGTCAAAGACATGAAAAATTGCTTTCTGGTGTTTTTGGTGTTTTTGTTTTTTGTTTTTTTGTTTTTGTTTTCCAGGCAGATGAAAAGGATTTGTTTAGCATTAGTAGGTTCTATTTAATGTGGTTAGTTTCAGTGTTCTCTCTGCAAAGAATGTGGCCTTAGCTCTGTGGGTCTGCTTCTGGAAGAAGAGGATAGATTCTACTTTACATGTAGAATTTTGAAACCTAATGGTAATGGGATGTTTGAAATGGAATTACTACCTTTTTTTTTCTAGTACATGATGGTTCCAGAGCCAGTCCATGAAAGAGAAGGTAGACTTGCAGACTACCATGAAAATATCCACAAAAATCCTTTCTATACTCAGAGCATGACTGACCTTTTGCTTTTTAGACAAAATCTTTCAGGGTACCTCCATTTCTTAGCTATGCTTTCCTGAGTGTGTTACCATGGTGATTAGGAGATTCTGGGAATTAGTTTTATGATTGTTGTGAAACATTCATATGTGAGCTGATGATCTGTATTTCAGAACCAGATCTTGAAGAGACAATAACCTTTTGGGTATTAGCAGCTTTTCCATCATGAAAAATAAAGAGCAAGCTAGATTAAAGAATGCCAGATTTGTAACTGATGGATTGAACATTATTGATTTCACTCTAGTCACACCTCTTTAAATCAACCAAAAAACCATCTCAGTATGCTGTTAATTTTCCGCCCAAAAGCAATTGGATATGTAAACACTGGGAAAATGAAGCAGCAAAACCAGTCAAACAAACCAGCTGCCAAATTGGCAATCTTCTGCCAATGACCAATATCCTGCAAAGCCCTGGTCTGTCAGTGAAAATATTCCCTTTGCTGTGCCACAGTTACAACTGCTATTTCACTCTTTCAAGAGTGGATAAAAATGACAACAGCAATGACACTCTCTGGTTATACTTCCAGAAGAGACATTCCTCCTCACGGGAAGTAAAACAGCAAGTGCCTTATATATGTTAGCTAGATGGATGTATACTTATTATAAATAGACATTTGTCTGTTCTTTATAGATTTGATTATCTACTCCCAACTGAAAGAAATTTGATAGTGTCCTTGTAAATGGAGGTAACCATTTCATTGACGTGAAAAATACATAATTACTGAAAAGGTAGAAAATTTAAAGTAGGAAACATCATAGCATGAGTGGGTTCTGACCTTGGCTGACCCCAACAGCTCCCCCCAGCCCCTCTCACTCCTCCTACTCAGCTGGACAGGGACAGAGCTTCTTCACCATGGTCCTTTATAAGGGCTGAAAAGGAATCTCTGCACCAGCAACTGGAGCACCAACTCTGCCTCCTTCTTCACTGACCTTGGTGTCTGCAGGGCTGTTCTTCTCAGGTTTTTCTTATTCCTCACTCCCATCTGCTGAGCAACAGTTTTTAATTTTCTTAAATTTGTTATCACGGAATGTTCACCTTATCTCCTACTCACGGTGTGGTGTTAAAAAGGAAAGATCCAAGATCTCAAGACAGAGATCTGTGCTGCTCATAACCATTCTATAGGTTGAATATGGTCCCTTTACAATTGTTCTCTGAGATCAAGCATCTCATCTGTTTTATTCATCTGGTTGCCCAGATATGTTCACTTGAATAAGCAGAAAATTTAGAGTATCAAAAACTTCTCAGAAATCAAAGCAAATTATGTCCACCACTGCCTCCCTCAGCCACATACACAGACAGCTTATCAGAGAAAACAATCTGGTTGGTCATGGAAGATTTACCCATGATAAATTCATGCTAATTGTTACAGATCACTTTTCTTTTTTTCTGTCCCCAGAAAAGTGTTGCAAAAGGATTCACTCCATGGTTTTCCCTGGCACTCGTGTAGTTGGTTTTCAGTCTTCCGGATTGCCACCTTTTGAAGATGGTGTGTGACAGGTCCTTTCCTGCATTCATCAGGAATCTTCCCCAATCTCCCCAGGCTGCTGACAGAGAGGGGCTTTCAGGGGCACTGGCTATGTCTTTCAGCAGCCTTGGATGAAGCTTTTTGGATCCCACACCTTCATAGGGGTTGAGTTCTCTCTAGAAATCACTGACTCTTCCCTCATTCATTGATGGTACTTCTCCTTGAATGCTTTCTGTGATCACAAATGTTTGAGCAAAGAGGGCACTGATTTCTTCATGTCTCTTATATGTTCATGTTAATGATCTGGTTGGAAACATTCAATTGCTTTTTTTTAGTCATTCACTGTGACAATAACCAATATGCTCAAAACCCAGAAAACATGGAGACTTAAAAAAAAAAAAAAAAAAAAAGCACAATACATGTATATTGGTTTACAATTCTGTCCCATTTTTTTCCCCACCTTTTCTGTTTTGTCAATAAAATACCATAGAGGGCTTAAAAACATTCTAAAATGAGTAAAAAATGGCATAATTCCTCCCTTCCTGTAACCCCAGCCAGAAAAATTAGTTTAAATCAATTGTAATCTGATGCTTGATTGTTCTATTTCAATAATCAGGATGATTGAACTATGATGTATAGGCACTACTCTGTTATGTAGTACACTTGAGGGAGAAAAGGATTCAGACCTTGGTTCTTCAAGGCTGAACACATCACACAAAAGCCAAAAGGTCTCATTTTCACAAATCTCAGCAATGATTCCAAATCTCATTATTTTTTTCAAATATAAGATCAAATTGGGTTTTGTTGAGATGTAGAGGACTAGAGGACTAAGCTTTCAAGCAATCTGTTGAACTCCAGAAAGCAATTTATATGTTATTAGAAAAAAAGAATCTGATTATGAATTTGGTGTTACTTGTGCTTGACCATGAGCAGGGTTCAGAGGCAAATGGGAAGCAAATTTCTTGGCCTGTAAAAAACACCTCTAAGTGAGAGAATAAAGAAGCACAAACACAAGGTATTCTAATTCTCAGAGTGAAATGTAAGAAGCGAAGATTACCTTGGGAAGTTAAAGCAGATAGTCATTTTGCACAGTGTGTTTTTTGGAGAGTAGTCTTCATTATCACAGTGCTGGGATCTGTAATTTACACCAGTGAAAATGAACAGAGAAGAGACTAGAAGTTATCTTTGTCAAAAACATAAATTTTTGAGTTTTTGAGTTTTGAAGGGATAATGCATTGGACAAAGCCTGTGGGTATTTTTCCATGTTCTAATTCAAGACTAGTCAGTTGTATACTTTGTATTTTTCAGGCCTGTGATATCTATCCAGAAAGAAGAGCAGCAGGGGGAAGTCACACCTCTGTTGAATAAGATCAAAGATCTGTCTTGTCTGAAATGTTCTTTACCAGCAGCAAATGCCTATGGAAGTGTATGAGAAGAGAGGGAATGTATGTGGCATCTTCTCATCTCACTCCCTCATTATATACACTTCCTCAGCTTCCAGCAATCTGTGGATGATGGAAGAATGAGATATATATGGATGTGCTTGACTGCAAGTAATCTTGACAGTTTAGATTTCTGGAGATTTTGGAAACAATTCTTGAAATTAAAAAAATCCCAAATGCTCAACTCATCATGTTTCAAAATTTAATTTTGAAGAAGCATTCATGTACCAAACATGGTATATTTTTGTAACATTTAAAAATGTTTTGCTTCAGTAATGATCTCTTATATGTTTTAACCATCAAAAAGCCTATAAAATCAGTTGGTTTTCAGCATTATTAAGAAAAAGAAATGTTTATAAGTAAATAAAAGCTCTTAGTTCTTCAAGCATTTATTTATTTGATTTTAAAGCAGGGAACTTAATTTAAAGGATTTTTCCAATGAAGAGTCTTGGATAGGAAAAATAGTAGGTTTTGAGGGTAGAGTGGGTTTCTTAAAATGTTCTTGATAAGGATACATATCCTGCAGACTTACTGCTTGATTAATCCATGTCTCCTTCTCCCAAATAAAACTTCTGCCAGAGAAAAAGGAGAATTGCTAGGAATATGGATGAACATGGAAAAAGGGCTGATAAGAAGAGGAGGGGAAAATTACTCTGAGGAGTAAAAGCAGAAAAGATAAATTGCAGAGTAATGCAATACTCCTCATACAAAACTCACAATGCAATAAGATTGAATTATGAGGAAGATATGATTATGTTGTTAAAGGATAAACACCATTATGCAAACTGCTAAAGAAAGAAAAAATGATATGTGACCACTGAACTAGATTCTGTCTACGATAAGTGGTGGTAATAAAAAAATAGTCATTTAAAATTCCTAATGTAATGCTTTTCACAATAATGTTATTTATTAAACCAAAATATTGCATTTTCTTCTCTCATTTTGATGTTCAATCTTAAGAGATTAGGGACCATTATTATTGAAAAAGTAAGAGGTTTTAAATTCTTGAAAACTACATTCTTTAATAATGAATTCTATGTAAAGGCATAGAAAAAGCCAATCATGATTTTTTAATACAGCAGTCAGCAAAATTTAGAGGAAGAGATGCTCAAGAAAAGCAAGTATAAAAGGATGATGTTCATGGAAAAACATTGACATACAGACTAACAGAAGGAGTCTGGCTTCCCTCGCAGCCTCTCTTCCCTTGTGTCTTCCAAGGGAAGTTTTTTATCACTTCTGCGATTTACAGTATAAGAAAAAGAAAGAAAATCATAACAGCAGCTGAATTCTTTGTGGTCCTTCATTCCATGTCACCCTCCTGTCTTTACCTACCTTTCTGGGGATTTGTCAGGCACTTACTGAAAACTATTATTTAAGTGCACCGTTAGTGCAGCTCCTTTGGTTTTCTTTTTTAACTCCCTGTAGTTTCAAGACCATATGTTCTTTGACATTCTTTTAATTAGTGACAGATGGATGAAAGAATTTTAGATCCTAGACCGAATTTCTTGCTGTTGTGATTTTTTTTCTTAAAATGAGACTTTCCACACACTATTATTTTCTCAAAATACTTTGACTTCTTCATGGTGTTGTCTCTCCTCTCTGTTCTATCAACACTTCTGGGGTTTTTTTCAGCAAGTAAGAAAAAAAGAAAGAAAAAAGGATTATTTATTTGAACTATGGGATTTTTTTTATCCTATCTTCAGTGACAGCTGATGATCCTGTAGGTCTAGTCTGCTTCTCATTCTAATTAGTGTTGTCAGTATTTCTGAAAGAAAAGTCTGGCGTTCAACTAAACGAATTACAAAACAGTTACAAAGAGTTTGATACTTTATTTTAAAAGCATCTCCAGGAGACAAAACACAGCAAAACACCACCACCAGAAATGCAAAACAAAGATTAAGATAGTCTCTCTAGTATAATGCAATAAGCATAATTTCATATTGCCTTTTACTTTAGGCCTACACAAAGGCTCTTTTTCTGTTTGTCATTCATAATCTTGTGTTTTCTTGGTTAGTTCTTTTTTTTGGTTTGTGTCTTCTTCCCCTGCTTACCCCTTCTCCACTGCTGTGGGTAACAGAACCCATTGGGCATTTAAGCTCTTTATAAATTACTTCCAATAGTTGCTCTTCCTTGCTCATTAAATAGTACATTGCTTCCAAAGACTCTGGTACTGCAAATGCTGTGATTTTTCAGGCCTTTTCAACACATCAGATTTACCTTCTGCCAGATAAACAACAAAAAAAAGAAAATTAGCACTTTCCCCCTTGTTTGATCTACTAATCCTCTAAAATTTATTTCTAATGGGAAGAAAGAACAACAAAGAAGACGTAGTTTTCTACTTAAGAATATGATTAGTAATGACAAGTAAACAGGATGGAAATTTAATCATTGGCAACATAAGTGCTGCTAGTGATGAGCAGAGAAGGTTGTGTGGAGAGCTCATAACAATCTTCCAGTATCTGAAGGGGCTACAGGGAAGCCAGAGAGGGACTCTTCAAAAGGAACTGGAGTGATAGGACAGGGAGAAATTGGTACAAACGGAAAGAAAGGAAATTTAGGCCAGATATTTGGAAGAAATTCTTTACTGTGAGGGTGGTGAGATTCTGGAACAGGTTGCCCAGGGAGGTTGCGGATATCCCAGTCCTGGCAGTGTTGAAAGCCAGCTGGGATAAGGACTTGAGCAACCAGGTCTAGTGAGAGAGGTGTCCCTGACCATGGCAGGGGAATTGGAACTAGATGATCTTAAATGTCCCCTCCAAACCTTCACATTCTATGATTCTAATTGTGAAAGGTTTTATTGGGTAGATGTCATGGTTTAACCCCAGCTACCAGCAAAGTACCACACAACCTCTTGCTGCACCCCTCGGTGGGGAGGAGAATCCAAAATAAGATGCAGACTTTGTGAGTTAAAAGGAGTTTAATAATTGAAACAAAAGAAAATATAATACTAATAGTGAAATAATTAAATGCATAAATAAATGTATAATAATAAAAAATAATACTAGTTTTAGGAATGAATAGGAGAGAGGGAAGGAGGTGTAAAACTCAAGACAAACAAATGATGCACAATAGTGTTGCTCACCACCCAGTGTCTGGATCTCAGACAACTCCTCCATTTCAGACCACTCCAGTTTATTTACTGGGTATGATCTTTCTCCCATGTTCCAGAATATCCCTTTGGACTGTTCAGGTCTCCTCTCCTGGCCATGCTCCCTCATGGTGCCTTGAGCCCCTCCTCTAGCAGGGCATGAGTCGCTGAAAGTCCTTGATTTAGAGTAAACACTACTGAGAAACAGCCAAAACATCAGTGGGTTACCAGCATTCTCATACTGAATTCAAAACACAGCACTGCCAAGAAGAAAATTAACTCCATCTCAACCAAAACCAGCAGATACATCATTAAGTTCTAACTTGGAGAAATATTAACCCAATAATACCTACCACAACTACCCAAACCTGTGCTGACCTCTTAAATGAAGCTGTTCAGAAGCAGGCAGTTTGGAATAACAAGATGGTGGCTAGTGGAGATATTATTAAACATCTTTTTCTCAGCTGAAATGGGATGTTACTTGCCAGCAACACACCCAAATATGACAAAGGGGATTGTATATATACATTGTATTGTATATTATTTGGATAAAACTAGACATTAACATCTCTTTCCCCTGCACAGAGAATAAATAATGTTTTCTTTCATTGGTTGGCCAGAAGAAAAAGTAACAGAATATTTTTATTGGGAAGATATTATTATTTCTTGGAGGATTAATCTATTAGTGTGTGCATCTATTTTTATCTTCTATTAATCTACCTGCCGATTTACACAGCTACTTTCTTCATTCATGTTTACCATTTTGCTGCATTGCTTTGGTCCTTTAGGATAAAGAGAGAGATTGAATGTGTCTTTTAAATAGTGCTTCAATTTCCTCCGTCAGAACCCCTACTAAGAGACAAGAAATAACATGCAAAGGAACATATTTATCCAACAGGACACACTGTGATTGGCATTTCTTATCCAGTCACCACTATTGTTTAACTTACTATAATGTTTTTCTGAGTAAAAAATCCTGAGAGATTGAAGAGGATAATGTATTTTGCATAAAAAAGCTTTTCAGATGAGTTCCTTGAGTATTTACAAAGGAGAGAAAAGAAGTTTTTGTTGCTGAGCTGTTTTGGAAGAGCAGATTGAAGGCCTAGAGCTCAGCAGCAGAGCTGCTGCACCTGTAGCTGTGAGACAGTGATGAGCAGCTGGTGGTGATTAGCACAGCAACAACCCATCTACCCGACATATTTCACTCTGATAAAGAAAAGAGTAAGCTGCAAAAAAAACCCCATCACAGCCTGCAGCCTTCACTTTGCTCATCAAACCTTAGGGGGGGCATCTTTTTGACAAAGGGATCTCAAAAGCAGAAACAGTGTGATGTATGTTTGTGTTTGCTCTCCCACTCTAAGTTAGGGCAGACTTAGAGGAAAAGCAGAAAAGGAAGCTGACATCACTATCAAATTTTGCTAGTTAAGTTTAAAGGAAATCATTTTACTATGGAGATCAAAAATGAAAAATACCTTTCTCATGGTAGGTAGGCTGTTATCACCCTAACAAAAATTGGTGGGTGTGCTGTGTGTATATTTCTGTGTCCATCTTCATGCTATTGTATCAAATGACTTCTTCAAATAACCTACAAAGCAACACAAAAAATGACAACTCATGTCATAACTTTTGGATCAAGGATCATTCAGTTTACAGAACTGCAGAATCACAGAATATTCTGAGCTGGAAGGGATTCACAAGGATTATCAAGTCCAACTCTTACGTGAATGGCCCATGGGGGACCAAACCCACAGCTTTGGCATTATTAACACCCTGCTCTGACCCTCAGGGAGCTGGAAAATTAAGCCTCAAGTCTTAGTTAAGCTTCAAGTCTAAGTTTCAACCTCATTCTGTGAAAGCTGTTCAGCTCAAGCTGAGGTGGATACCTCAGATGAAGGGGCAATGAAAGGGTACTTAGATGAAATTTTAATATTAAATAAAGTACAGAAGCAGTGTGAAGGGACCTCTGGAGATCATCTGGTGCCATTCGCTGCTTAAGGATGGCTAAATCAGGTTTGGCCATTTGGCCAGGTTTGTATCTAGTTGGAGATTGAATGTCCTTAAGGATAGGGACTCCATAGGCTCCCTGGGCAGCCTTTTCCAGGGTTTTACTCAACTCACAGTTAAAAACTGGGTTTTTTTCCTTCTGTTTAAATGGAATTCCCTGTACTTCTGTTTATTGCCTCCTGTCCTTTCATGCAATGCCACTGAGAGCATCTTCCTTTCAGTTATGTCAGTACTGAAAAGGCAATCAGATTTTTGTCTGAATTTCTAAACTCTTGATAAATGCTAAAGTCATTAATATCATTTATTATTACAGTATAATCTAGAGGTGCCAGCTCAGATCAATTCTCTAGATAATATAAGAAAGATGTAATAGTCTACATGGGCAAGGAGTTAAAAAAAAAAGAAAAAATGGAACTGAAAAAGTTTTTTTTCTTCATTTGCATGACAGAGTGTTGTCAGAAATAGAGACAGATCATGCTTCTTTTCATTTCAGCCAGACTGCAATTTTTTTGCTGGAAGCATCCAAACCATTTAAGTTTCAGACCCTATAATTTCATGCTCTTCACTAATTAATCAACTCTTTTCTTGTGGGTGAATGTTTGCTTGTGACACCATTTTTTATTTAAAACTTCTTGTTTATATTAAAGCTGTTCTGTGAAATAAGCTCAATATATTTTTATTTTAGAATATACTTATTTAATTTTTAGGCAAGATAATTAGTTGGCTTTCAGACTATAATCTTTCATATATATGAAAAAGCTAATAAAGCCTCATGGAAGTGGGACTGCTTAATAATTATCTGTGCTTATTGGGACAGTGTTTATTTAAAAGTAAAGAACAAAAAGTTTGCTGCTCCAGTGATTCATGAGAAAGCAGATCTGCAGTAACTCCATTGATTCCTTCACACTTTCTAAAATTAGATACTGGGCTTTTATTTCAAGTGCTTAGAGTTACATTAATGAAAGCTTATCAGATACTTCCTATAAAGACCTTTCAAATCACTGTGGCAGAAACACAGAGATGTCCTTTTATCTGTGTGATGTTTTTGTTCACATCTGAAGGATACCAGATGAAATCCTGGCTCCAGCACTGCCCAGAAATATTCTGATGAACCCATTAGGATGTACAGCTCAACTCTTGTTGCTGGTTCACCCCACGACATTGTAACAGTGACATAATAATATCTATTTTTGCAAGCCATTGACTTGCAATAAAATTACATCATATTACTACAAATGACATGAAAAACCATAATTCATTGATATTTCTGCTACTACTAAAAAAAACCCCAAACTCAGGGAAATTCAGTCTGTACTTTGAGATAATAATGAAATTTAAAAAATTGATGCTTTGATCATCATATCTTGAAGACAATATCTATGTGCTAGGAGAAAATGGTAAGTATTTTAGGAGAATATTAGCACTTAAAAATGAGAGGAAGTGTGACCTCTTTTTTAAGAATTGCATGTTCAAATCTCAATTTTGTAACACTGGAGATGTCTTGAATTGCATTGGAAAGTCTGAAAAAAAAATTAAAACAATTTCCATTATTTATAGATATTTACTTTTATGTTTCAACATGATCATGATGCATAAACAGACTTTTTATTTCTACTGCTGGGATTCTACCATATCATTTCGTTTCAGGGCATGCTGAAAATATAATAAATACTACTTTATTTTACAGAATCTGTTGATTCAAAGAAAAGTGGTAACTGAAAAATAGCAACACACCCATTGGCTATGCTCAGTGAAAAAAAGAATACCTTACTATTGCTGAATCAAATTCATGGTTATTATTGATGTCATCACCCCTAGAAAGAAGCAACCAGGAAGCAGTGGAAAAAGGATTTTTTTCACATGACTAGACATACAGAAAATCCTGAGTCAAAGTCTCCAGATGAATAGCAATAAATGACTGGATCAAGATGAACATATAGTATCCCAAGACAACAATTGTTCTGTTTAGGTCTTTTGGCATGAAATAGTTTATTTTCTCACACAAATTTCATGTTTTTACTGCTCTCATTCACTGTGTGACAAAAAATATTTTCCCATAAATTTTTAATAGATGTGGTTTCATAATTCCCTTCTCTGGGTCCTGAATCTCTTTGCTCCTCAGTTTCCATGATGCATGTAATGTGTGGCATTTATTACCTCACTGAAAAGTTTTTTGGGAACGTTCACGTTTGGTGAATTTCTGTAATAACTCTAGTACAGCATAAAAATACTTTTCCCCAAACTTTAACATTGCAACAGATGATTTTTTTAATATATCCTTTACATCCTTTGACCTTCCCCTCCCTTTCCCTTTGTCTTGTATTGCATGAAGCTTCAAATTTTTTCATATCAAAAAATGAGTAAAATCCTTGCAAGATTTCCAGGCATATCTCAGTTTCTTTCAGAACGACAGCAGGTTTGTGTGGATGAAAAAAAATTGTAGCTTTTCTCCCCCGTTGCTTGCCCTTCTAAGCCTCTCTGTTTTTCTTTGACAGAAACAATACCTTTGAAAAGCTGTGCCTTCATGGCCTAATCTGGACAACCTTTTTATATGGATCTCTTCTGGAAGTCTGTGAAGATTCTGTGGGCATGAGGCATCTTTGTGAAAGAAAATACACATATTTCCACTCTGTGCCATGCGGAATAATATATGTCTCTGCTCAGCTGACTTTTTTTGATTCATTTGAATCTTAAAGGTTTCAAGGAGTAACTGCTGTACAGAAACTCCTTCCTAAGTGCATGTAAGTCCTAATCCTAGCAGCAATATATCCTACTCTATCCTTCTGAAAGCCCAGTCTTTCAAAGGGCATTTTAGATGTAATCAGGAGTATATCCTCTACTCCAGTTCAGAACATTCCAGAATCAGAAATTTGAATGTTTACAATATCTAGATAACTTATTCGTGTGAATTGTTCTTCATTCAAATCTATAGTACAGCCTGAAGACAGAAATTTCTACAATCTTCCTAAACAGAAACTGCAAGGATAGTGCTGTCAGCCCTAAAACAAACTGAGCAGAGTGTTGCCAGGAAAGGAATTGAGAAAACATTGACCTCGTAACACAGAATGTGTTACCTGCATTTGACCTAACTCAGTGACAACACAGATTGGCACAGTTTGGAAGTCAGAAGTGAAAGGATATGTGAAGTGAGAGTCAGCCATCCATGACATATGTGATAAAGCCTCTTGATGGAAGAAACTTGCTTTGCATAGCACCTGTAAGACTGTAAAAGGTGCCTTATGAGTACAGAAGGAAAAACAAACAAACAAACAAAAAAAAAAAAACAACAACAAAAACAAAAACCAAAAAAAAATACTGAACCAAAAGCATCAGGAATAAACAAAGGAACTGAACAGCAGAAGGACCTGAGAAATCCCCCAAGGGTCCAAACTCCCTTAAAGTTACAACTAGGATCTCATTAATCTTGCTTAAATTAGACTTTTTAGTGATAGAGGTTCAGTACATTATCTGTTTTTTGCAAAAATGATGTCATATACTGGATCTAAATGCACCTGTCCTTTGAAGCCTCATGGTAAGACTAAAGACTCAGGTGCCTTCCCTGTGTACATTCGTCTGTCCAACTGTCTTTAAGAGACAGCTACTGATCAAACATGCATTTTTTTGATCATCTGGTTTGGTTGGTTTGTGGTAGCAGCCTTTGGGGCATAAAAAATCCCAGAAACATGGTGTGGAAATTTAAAAACTTTCTGCCTAGTCTAAGAAACCATTTTTCCTCATGAGATTTCTTTACATTTAAAATCTTCTTGGAAAGATGATGCTTACCATGGACTTTGGCACTACCTTGTGCAGTCAGGAGAGTGTTTCCTTTGCAAATGGGATATACGGGGGTGTGCAGTGGATTAGGAGTACAAGCTTTGCACAGCTGCTCCCACATCACTTCTGGGCGAGAAGTATTTCTTGCCTAATTATTGCCTAATTTTTCCTCTGAGATGTCCATAGTATAATGGCAACATTAGTAATTTCAGGATGTGCCAAACAGTTAGCAAGTGTTTATCATCTCCCAAAACAAGAGATAAATAGTGAGCAGATACTATTTGTTTCCTGCCACAATTAGAGTTTAGATGTGACCTATGAATAATATAAAAATTATTTTAGTCTGCATGATTCAGTACACTTGGACACACAGATCCTCCAAGGTGAAGTTAGTTAATGTAACTGTAGTAGAAATTAGGGAGATATTTTGCATTGCATATTCATTTGTTAAACAAGTTGAAATACCAGAAACTGAGGTGAGACTTCATATAGAAGGTAGGTGAATCATGAGGGCTTCCTGCATTTTTCTTCAGTGCTTGATACAGAATTATGGTTCCATAGGAATCATAGGATGGTTTGGGTTGGAAGGGACATTAAAGATCACCTAGTTCCAACCCTCCTGCCATGAGCAGGGACGGCAAAAAAGTGCACTTCCCATCCAATCAAGTGTGATCATATAACCACCAAAAAATGAAGTTTTGATGAGACCTCTGGAAATTCTAATTCAATCTTTGCTCTAAGATCAGTTCCGAGGTAAGATCAAGTTGCTACAGAGCCTTAACAAATTGGATGTTGAAGATCTCAAAGAATATTCCAAATATTCTCAAAAGTCTCACTGGGTAACCTGTGTCCATCCTTCTCTGAGCAGAGTCTGGCTTCAGCTCCACTGTAACCCCTAACTAGCTCAGAGTAAACAACCATTAGATGCCCCTTGAGCCTTCTCTTCTCCAGCCTAAATATATAATTCTTGCCAAATCCACCTGCAATTCCCAGGCGCCTTGTTCTTTGTGCCTCTGGACGTGATCCTGAGGGGGGAATTGCTCCATATTCTTTCCAGGCACTGAGACTGAGCTGACAGACCTTTGCTTCACCACATCCCCCTCGCTGCCCTTCCAGGAGGTGGTTCCAGATGCAGACAGGGTTGAGGTTGAGCACATCTACACCCAGAGAATAATGCCTCTACTTACACCCATCTAGCCACAACCATCAGGAACATCAGCAAGGATAGCTAAATTCTGCTTCTCAATCTCTTTGTCAATCAGGTCTGAAGTTTTTATTTGGAATGTGCATTCATCAAGGAGTCTCCAGCACTCTGTCCAGTCCTCAGCTCAGATCCTGGCCCGCTCCAGCTGCTGTCCTCCAGATCTCTTTGCATCTTGTTGGCTGGTCCTTTTTGAATTCTGCATGGATTTCACACAAACACACTCAAACCAGAAAATTCAAGCCCATGGAAGATAGTTGCAATTAAAGTTTAATGAGAATACAGGCTAGACTGACTTGATAAGGCGCAATGCTCACCCAGACAAGTGAGCTGATCATCAGCCTTCTCACACAGCCACCCTTTTCCTTTTGCCTTCTGTTTTCACAAGCTTGCCCCCATGACCCATCTTAAACCAATCTTTGGTCCTTTTCCCAAACTCTTTTGCTCTAGGTTTCACATCTTCCCACAAGTCACTGTAAACAAGTCTGCTATTGATCATTGACCACTTCTTTCTTATTCCTGTGTGGCAGATCCAGGATGATATGACCCTTGGGCTGTGTCTCCAGCACCTGCAGCTAAAAAAATCTCTGTGGATAATTTATGTCCTGATATGATGTTTCTCTAGAAGATCCTAATTTAACAATCTAGCACTCTTTTTGAATTAGTGACATTTTTATAAGTCAAGGAGAACTTCTAGATGTAAACATAGTGTAATTGTACCAAAACAGAATAAGCATAATGACTTTCTTTGTATTCCACTGTCATTTAAAGAAAATGTTGTCAATAATATTTTGGTTATAGACCTAGCAAGTCCCCTCTCTGTCGGGGGGATACATGAGTTTCCATCTCAGCAGTCTGCTTTTAAAGTGCAGATGGTTCCTTTTTTTAATTTTGTTTTGGTTTCAAAAGCAACCTAGCTAAAGAGTAACATTTAAAAGAGAAGGAAAAGCAGTCCCAAAGGGCTAACGTGAGTAATGTACCAATTATTTTCTGTGCTACAATTATATTTTCTGCCCTGAGAGAATATAAAAAAAAAAAATACTGTATTTAAAAAAAAGTGAAAAAAGAGAAAAGCATTGTTGTACATAAGAAGTGTCACTGCAAATATTAACCATTCCATTCCACTAGGAAGTGAATTTCAGAACAGTCACATTTCTATTAAGCATTCTGCAGTTTCAAGACAAGTTCATCCAAGTAATTATATTTATCAACATTAACATGGCCAAAAGCCTTCACTCTTCATAAAAAAAATATTTCCATAAAAATTCTTTTTAAAATCTTATCAAATGATACATTAAATGTTGTCTTTCTTTATGCTATATCTTCTAAAAAAACCCAGAGTCAAGATGTTCTGGAAGTTAGAAATCATTGCTCTCCTATTTGAGCATATTTAAAAGTTTTATTCTGATATAAGACATGTTATTTTTATATTTTTCTCTGTCCTGTTTCCTTTATTTTTATATTTTCAGAGAACATAAGGTTTGGCTTTGAACAGTGATATTACAGGATGTTGTATTTAATAATGTTTCAGCACAACTCACTGAGCTCCACTACTTCTTTGTGTATCAGTTATTGTCTGCACTCCACCATTCATAGCTTGATTAATATTTGCCCCTATGGCACTGTAACAAATGCTTTTCATTTTTTATTTGGAAAATCATGAGCTTTCTAAGTACAAGAAGTGCTCAACTCATATCATCTGCTGTTATTAAAAGAATCTTACATTTTTCTCTCTGACGTGGTCAAATCAATTGCTTTAAAATTGACCTGATAAGATGTTCTTTGCATGTATATGTATACATATTATAAACATGTATGTATATATTTTATATATATAAAATAGATAGATATTGGTATATCAGTATCTTTGGATGAGGAATTGAAATTTCCAGCCCTGTGTTAGGGAAATTGTAAATCTATGTTTTTATAAGAAATAATATATTAGTTAATATTAGAAATTATAAATATATGCTCCTCTGAGAGACATATTGAGGTGAGTGTTTAATTGTCTCCCAAGGGTGCCAGATCTCTTTGTTCCAGACTTTTCAATGAATGAGATCCTAAATGATCTAAAAATGAATGAGGTCCTTCAGATCCTTCTCACTCCAATTAGGTTTATGATGTTCATGTCATACAGGAAGTCTTAAACTCATTATACATCAGCTACATGTTCCTTTGGACTGAGGTGTTTGAAGAGATAATTCAATCCCGAATAAGGTCAGAGAAAGGAGTTGTGCTGCTGTTGCAGCAGTGGAAAGAGTTTGATCATTACCTGGGAACCACAGAATCATTAAATTTGGATAGGGCCACACAAGGAAAGCTTGGTTGTGGCTCCACAGATGATTTGATCTAGCTTAATATTAAGCAGCATATTCTGAGGCCAGAAGAATACATAAGCATCTGATTAATTTTAAGCAGGCAAATTGTTCAGTGGATTTAAGCAGTCCTTTAAAAGTGATGCCTGTATGGATTATTGGTGTGTTTCATGGTAGTATTACAAAAACTAAGCTGGAAAGAGAGAAGCAGAGGAAAAGGGGATCTACTTAAGTAGTTCTAGAAATAGCAAGTTTAATTAGGGTCTCATGAACTTGTACAGCTCCAAGCAAAAGTATATATTGAAAGAAACAAAGATATTTTATTTGAAGGAACCTGCCTTGTCATTTCTTTCAATATTTTTTTGCATGGAAAACTGTATTGTTAAAAAAGTAAAATAAACTCATCAAGAAATGTAATTCATAGCTTTTCTAGAATTCTAAGGAAGAATTTGTAGGAAATACTGGACACTTAGCTAATTAACTACTTCTGTTATTATCTCCATCTAATTGCCTAAAATCAATTAGTCGTTAGGAAAAATCAAAAAGTTCTCCACTGTTCATTTGTTTTCTGAAAAGAAACAAACAAGAAAAGTTCTCATATTCGGAATAAAGCATACATTGGAATCTGAGAAAAAGATATTTTAAAATAAGTCTAAATTTTCCAGAAGTACAGTCTAGATTGGTACGTTTTTTCTACTCTCTTTAGAGAGTTACTGATGAAATTCTTATGAAGAGGCAGAGAGAATACTGATTATATGTTTTTTGTTCAGTGAGGTGACAAAATACATTATAGCAGTTATTCAAAATATTATTACACGTTTCTGTTTACTTGACTAATATGATAATGCAGGTGCTAATTGCTAGGAATGCAAACTTTGAAAATTTCATGTAAGTTTCTCTGAATTTCCACATTAAATACAAATCAAGACATTTTAAATACAGCCATTCTCAGATTAAAAAAAAATGAGCTTATCACTAAAAGTGGAGTGAAAAACTCATGGTGATTTTTAGAGAGCAGTAATATCTTTAGGGACCACAGTAGGAAGAGAACTCTACCCCAGGCTAAACAGCAAAAGCTAGTTCACTTTTTTCCATGCCTTCAGAGTTACTCCTCTCTGGGGCTGACTTCTGATCCTACACCATTCAGCATTTAGTCTTAGTGTGCTCTGGGAGCCCTGCAGCATTCCTGACACAATCTGTGTCTGTGTGCTTCCCTGCACTTATTTTTCCGGACACGGTGATTGCCACACTGCAGTTTAATAGTGTTCCTTGCAAAGCATGAAGTTCGTGGTGCATATTGCCTACACTTGGAAGTCACACTCATAATTCAGTGGTGGCATTGCCCTTTTGTAAGGGTGAAAAGTCTCGTCTTGGTGTTTTAGGATACATAATACAGAAGGATCTATTTGGAAAAAAGAAACATGGGCTGTACTGAAACATCCTGACATCAGGGATGCAGCTTCCTTGAGACCTTGCTTCAGGATCCAGCCAGGGACAGAAACAGTGTTCATGAAGCATGGATAATGAGGGAAAGTTGAGCCCACAGTGAAATACAGAGCAAGCTGATTTCTCCTCTGAAACCTCATAATGTTTATGAAATGATCGTGGAACCAAGGCAAGATCAAGCTGAAGTTCAGGGCCATTGAACACCAGGTGGGATCAGGACACCCTTCAGACTTGTAGGAAGATGTTCCACCAGAAGCTCCCTCAGTCTCTGGTGCAAGTGAGCAGGGATGCAATGCTGTAAGGTTCTGTGCCTATGTCAGGATGAATTTTAGTGGAGAAAGGTGAGATCTTGTCAGACAGCACAGAAATGCTCATTTAGTCCCAACAGAGCAACCTGGAGGAAGAAGAGGAGTGGAATGGAATCACAGAATAACCTGAGTTGCAGGAGACCCATAAGGAACATTGAGCAGAGCTCCTGGCTCTGCAAAGGACACCCCAAGAGTCACGCAGGGTGTCAGAACAAAGTAACAAGAAAGAGGCAAAACTAACAGAATGAGTCCAGAAAATAATAAATTTATCCCTGATTGGATGCAACAGTGTTTTTGAACTCATCCAAAAAGAGGCAGCAATGATGTGTCAAGGTAAGAGAAAGCTGTTCTTTAGCAACTGCAGGATTCTCTTGGGCAGGAGAGGCACTTCAGATGAGGCAGCAGCTGCAGACTGGCTCAAGGACTGAGTGGCACAGTCTGTGAACTAAATAATGGTTGACAAGAGTGAGAGCCTGCATGGTCATCTAACACCAGACTATGATCAGATCAATTCTATATTCATCAAGGATTGAAAACCATGACACCTTTACAAACATTTTGACAATAGCAGTCTTTGGGAATATTGAAAAAAACAAACAAACCGACAACAAAAAAAAGTGGCTTTTTTTTTTTTTTTTTACACTAAAGCTAGTAAAGACCTCATAGGTAAATTTTATTTTTGAATTCAAGGAAAATGAAAAGGGATGATCCAGGGAGAAATGAAAGATAACTCACAGGATTTGCCATGAAAGATAATTTGCCCTGCCATTTGAGACTGGGTTACTAAATCATCAGATCTTTTCTCATCTGTGCACAAAGTACAGTGATTTGAAAGACCAGTTTGCATGTAAATAGGAATATAGATCTGCTTCATGTACAGAATCAGGGCAACAACAGCCCTAGGCTTCTCAGGTTGACCAAAGCTGGTTAGGAAGCAGATGATTAATTGTGGCAGGTTTTGTGTACTTGTCTCTTCACATAAGGATGAGAGGATAGGTCAATTTTCTGCCACTTTCTGATATTTATGCTGCATTCCAGAAGGGATTTGCATCATTCCAAAGCTTCCTTCCTTACCAGTGAGACAAGAAAAGAGAAATGACCCCTACCTGGACTAACCCATTCCAAATGTCAGGAGACAAATCAGTAATTCTGGTTTTAGTGGTGCCAGAGTTTGAGCCAGCCCAGCTTTGCCTGTCAGCAGTCCTGTGCTTTGAACCAGAGGCTACTACAGAAGAAAGGAGCTACAACTGGATCAAAGCTTTTTTTGACCAGAAGATGGAGATGGGCTTCAACAAACAAGACATTTACAGCCAAGCTAATCACCCTTGTTTCTTAGTCTCTTCAACAGAGATATTAAGTTTCTCAGTGAGTGATTTCTCTGCCCTGTTTTTAACCAACTACTTTAATTGAAGCTGTTGAAGAAGGAAATGCTTCTCTCCATTGATTATAAAAGGAACTGAGATATTTAGTCTGGCTGCACATATTGTGCAAGATGAACCAAACTCAAAGTCCCCAATTCATTTTTTTGCTTTAACAGCTAAAAATAAGATGTTAATATCCAGCCGCAAACACACCCTAAAACCGGGCTGCAGAATTCAATATAGAGAGCTCTGGAAATTAGAATTATGAAGTTTGCTTGAGAAAGAACAGGCAATGGAAATGGATATTTGAAAGTACAGTCTGCATCCTAACTTATATCCCAGTGGACAGGTCAGTGCAAAGGGAAGGTTATCACTCTGGGTGCTTACACAAATGTACTTTGGGCAGTAGTCAGAGTCATTAGTTAATGAAGACCCTATACAAGCTATTGTTCACAATTAATCAATATTCCTGGGAATATCCCTCCTGTCACAGGGTTGGTACAAGGCAATAAAAGTTGTTGCACTCAGATCTCGTCTTATTTCAAAGACGTCAGCCTTCTGTTGGGTCTCAGTGCCAGATAAATCTCCTACTTTGGTGCCAGTCTGGAACACACAGTTTTTTTAATTGGTTTTGACTGCTTTTAAAAGTTTGTCCCATTTTTACTCTTGGGAATGTACACAGATCATGTTTTTGCCTTTGTGATATCTGTGTACTTCAAATCTGAAATCACTAAGGCTTCCTTGGTAAATTTTGCATTAGTGATTTTGCATTTCTCTGTTTCTCCCCCAGAAGTGTAACTGCTAATTCAGTCTTTCTGGCACGTAGAGACTGGTCAAGCAAAGATGGCACCTTGACCATGTCAGTGTTGAAAAGGAGCTAATTACAAAAGATATAAGGGATTCAAATGAACCTTGATGAATTGTGTAGGTAGCTTAAAGATTTGTTATTCCTCCAGCAAAAACCAGAAAGGAGAATGAGTGTGTCAGAAGCAAGAAATGAGGAGAAAAACCCCCTCATATATTAAGGCTTTGAAATGTGTTGAGCATTGAGTAAGGATTTCAATTTAGCAATGTCCTTCATTTGTTTATCTGGTGAGTGATTTTGTAAAGAAAAATAATAAAGGGAGAGAAACTATTAGATAGTTTTTAAAAATTATTCCACATAGTAATATTTACTCTTTCTGGAGAGAAGCTGCTTTCTCAATAACCCATTCCTTTTACGTATTGGAACTAATTTCCCCCTTTTCCCTCTCCCTCAGTGTATTTGATGGTAGTACAAAGCACATAAAGTGCCTTATTTATTAGTTATGAATTAGCTGAGAATGTCTGAAGGTTTTGATACTGTTGTTATTAAAGTCTAATGCTATTTTGCTGAAGACAAAACAGAAATAACTTACGGAAGTGGGGAATGAGAGGAACAGGAGAGTAGCAATTGTTCTTCCTGCTGATGATACTTGCTTGTAAACCTCACTGATAAGAATAAATAGACATGCACACAGTTTTATTATGCACTATAGAAACTAATAAACTCTTGCTACTATCAGGATGTTTAAAAAGCTTTTAGCTGGGCTGCTGTCTTTGTGTTTTGTGAGTTTTTTTCACTCATCACTTTCTTTCAGTTTTTCTCTGATCATGGGTTTACAGCAGAATAGCAAATGAAACAGTCATAGTGGACTGCATCTTATTAAACAGAAATGTAAGAAAGAACTAGAAAAAAAACAGAGGAAAAGTTCATTAAAGGAGAGGATCAAGGCAGATTCAGGGTTCCCCCATTGTGGGCACTATTTAGAATTTACACAGAAGTAACAGAGAGAGACCATTTACAGTGATCAGTGACAGATTATGTGGTTAAAGACTCACTTCCAGAGGCACAGAGGAGTCCAGAGACAAAAAGGCAGGCTGGGGAGCCTCAGCCTTGGACATGAGTCCCTGTTTCTTCCAGGGCTGTTCCAAGCCTGACCCAGTGGGACAGAAGAGCAACTCTCGTGACCTCCAGAAAAAAGGGAGGTCAGTGCCAGGGATATGGGATCCCTGATGTGCTGCAAGGGAAGGGAACTGATTTGGAGGTGGTCTGCGTTCAAGAGAGGCTCCATCTTTGAGCTGGTTAATGGAGGGGCCAGGATGTCCCAGCCAGCTACTGAGGAGTCCAAAAGGTCTAGAGATCAGCCAAGGGACCCTTCTGCAGGTGTGTGTCTCTGTGTGAGAGGTTTCTGGGTCCAAGGACCAGCCTCTGAGTACACTGGGTGTCCAAGAGGTACTACAGGGACCAAGGTGTGCCTGTGTTGGCGTGTGCTAGTGGATCTGTGAATCATTAATTGGAGTGGGACTCTTACTGTTTAAATGGATTAATGATTGGAATTGATGCTCTTGGAGCTCTTTTCAAGCCTAAATGGTTCTATGCTTCTATGATCTTATGTCCAAGTGTTAGCAGCTTTGAGGTCTCAAGATTCAGGGCCAGAAACTGGGCAGGACTGAGAATCTGAGATCCATTATTGCAGGCATATGCTTTGTGTGTGTGTGTGTGTATATAATATATATACTTTTTGTTTTGTTTTGTTTCGGTTTTTTTTGTTAAAGGGATTGGGTTGAAGATTCCTGCTTTGCAACTGCAGGGACACGCACTTGGTTGTAACAAGCAACCAGAGAGCAATTTTGTCTATTGTAATAGTTCGTAGAGTTTCGGGACTGTAGGAGTCTCAGCTGCACCAAGAGGCAAGATCTCACCCCAAGCAGCAACAACTCTTCTGCTTTGCAACTCTGCTCTGGCTCCAGAGAAATTCTAACCCAAGCTGTGGAGTAAATCTGGGAACCACTGCCTGACGGGGAGGTGGATTGCCACTGAATTTCTTCTGTGCATGAGTTGACAGCTTTTCCTAAAATCTGATTTCTACAAAACAAGGCTATTAATAATTAAAGAGTGAGTAAAAGCTCATGTCACTCCTCAGCTATTTGGTATTGGCATTTGATGACAGCCACATTTCTAAATGTGATTTAGATGCTGGACTTTCCATAAAACAAAATAAAGTATGTCTGTCTAACTGAATTTGAGCAGTCATCTACTTTCGACTGTTCCTGATCATTCCCCATGAAATATTTACTCCCAAGACAGCCTTCCTATCTATTCCCACATTTTTAATTTCATATGGGTGACAAGTGTCAAGTTTAATTCCCCATGATTCCTTTCTTTTTTGTTTCCTATTATTATTTTGTTTTCTATTTATCTGTAACTAATTATTTTGTTAACTGATTAATTCTAGGTTTTTTCATGCAAAATCTGCCCTATTTATGGCCACTCCAGATTTTTGGAGTTTCCCCAGTATGATCTATAAAGATGTTCAAGGTTTATCAGTAGGAGACTAATTGGACTGTTTATCTCACAGAGTTTGCTTTTTTAACATCCCTAGGTAAGAGTTCACTCAGGCTTCTTCTTTCCAATGTCAGACACTGTCTCTGATGTTTGTTAATCAACAAAGTGCCAACAGTAAGAAAAAGCCCAACACATGGCATCTGCAATTTACTTCTTACTGATTCCAAGACATGAAAGAATAACTGGAAGCACAGAGTGTGAGGAAAGCAATGCCCTTTCTGGAATCAAGGACAAGACATGAAGCTTCATTTCTAATGCAAAATATGAGAGCAGTCCTAGTAACCCACGCTGCTTTTCTCCCAGAGGACTACCCAGGAAGATGTTATTTTTCACTTTTTCTCTCCATTCTCTGACCCGATCAATTCAAAGTTCTTTTCCATAAAGTCAGGCAAATTCAACAGGAATTTAACCTCTTCCTTGACCTTAATGCTCCTCATTAGAGAACATGTTGCAATGAGGAAAAACTGCATGTTTGATATTATTCAGGCATAAGGGTTTGATTTAGGTGTAACCTCTAAAAGAAATTGTTCTTCTTGCACTTCAAAATAAACAGCAAATGCTGCTGTGTTTTCTCAGCAGCTGAAGAAGCCTTTCTTTACATTTTTTCTGATCAAACTGCTTTGAGGTGATGTATCCTAATTCCAGATCCTGTTTTAGCTCAGGTGTGGTAAACATTGGGTTGTTAAACATTGGAATGGGCTGCCCAGGGAGGTGGTGGAATCACCACCCCTGGAGGTGTTCAAGAAAAGACTGGATGTGACACTTAGTGCCACGTTTTTTGTTGATAAGGTGATCAGCCAAAGGTTGGACTCAAGGACCTCAAAGGCCTTTTCCAGCCTAATTGATTCTGTGATTTTGGCAGCATTTCTGATGTTTCTGAGCGGGAGATATTGACCTCACCATTACTAAACTGTATAGACAGAGAGAACATATCCACAGCAAAGCTGGTGTTGACATCAAGATGGGAGAGGTTGTCACTGTCCTGAGGAGCAGAGCTGCTCTTCCGAGGCTCTCAACAAGCTTGAGAGATGGGCTGACAGAAAATTCATGGAGTTCAGCAGCACCAAACGCAGGAATGTGCTCTTGGAACACAAAGGGAAGTGTCTAGTTCCCAGTAGAAGAGACATGATAACAAACTGGATATGCATATTTAGAGCAAGAAGCTCATGAAAAGAGTAGGGTTTGGAGCAAAATGGGTACCAGGGGATGTTGAGCTGGTTTAGACTGGAAAAGCTGCCTCTAGAGGCATTTAACAGTTCTCTGCAACCACTAATTGAGCCAAACTTTGCTCAAAAGTATGCAATGAAAGGACAAAAGGCAAGAGTCAAAGGCGTAAAAGGGGAATTTCCAAGAGACTCAAGTAAAAAAGCCTTTACAAGGGGAGTCATTGTCGATGAAATTGTATGTCCAGAAAATGTGTGGAGACTCTCCTTGAAGACATTTAAAACTCAACATTTCACAGACCTGAACAAGATGATCTAACTTCAAATTTATACAAGCACAGAGGAAGTGGAAAAATCCAGAGGGTTTTTCTAATTTTTTTTTACTTCTGAATATATGCACCAAACTTAGTCACTCTGGAAAACTGAATTTCCTTGGAGTCCAGATAACAATTAACTATCAGCCTTGTTGATTGTAATGCTGCTAGTTTACTAATGCAGCCTTACCTTAAATCCAGATCCTATAGCTCTCAGGTCACTCTTGCACCTAGCCTGGTTCTATCAATTGCATGTCACATCAGCAAACTCACTGAAGAACAACCTAGATTAACGAATACTGATATGCTTCTACATATTTTGCTCTGTGGACTTCCTCTCTCATAGGGCAGGAGGGACTGACAACTTCTTTGTTGTTATCAGAAGCCAAATGAGCAGTTTAGAATCTTGGACTTTTGTCATTTTTCTTTCTCCCTCAAAAGTAACTTGGTGTGATAAAAATTCAATGTGATTTTAACAGCAAGGAAAAATTTAGCAGCAATAAAAAATGAGAGGTTATATTGGATCTTGACAGGTTTGTGAAGAAGAAAGTTTTGAAATAATTTTCAAGGATAATTCAGTTCCAGAATTTGATTTGGGATCACAGTCTGTTGTCTGAGGTTAGTATTTATTCCTTAAGGTATTTCAATTTACTGCTGAAGTAAATGCTAGGACATGGAAAAACTGCCACAGTACCTAAGCTTTAAGGTCCACATTGCTAATCATGACACCCATTGCCCCAAGGGCTTGAACCTGTAAGTTCTTGTTCAACAAGGACAGCAGATGGGAGAAGGGGAAACTACACATGAACACAAGTAAGATCAAGGACAATACACATTTCTCTGCACAGAGTGGAAGTGAAATGTCAGTTTTCCACAAAACTGCCTTCTTATTTTCAAAAATGGGAAGGAAGGAAGGAAGGATTATTGTTCACCAAAGAATGTGGGATCTGACAAATTAGTGTGCCACATCCACGACCAGTTTATGCTGATTTTTACTCACCCCAGGTCTGGATGGGGTGCTGAAATATAAAACTCAGCTCAGTAATGACACATTTAGTCATGTGTTCCTATTAACCCTTTTGCAGCTCTTCAGGAATCAATCGGTAGCTGCACAACCCAGATTGCTTCCCAAACTCTGTCTGGCATTTTTACCTCATGCTTTCGTGTGACAACTGGCATTTGCACAGAATGAAGGATCAGATTGCTAAATCCATGGTGTAGCTTTCGTGCACTTGCCAAAAAAAGCTTCCTTATCTTCTGGATTGATCGGGACATTCAGAACTTCATTTGTTTAAGAAAAGTAAAGCAAAGTAATGCAAGTGTTATCTTGTTATCCCTGTTATGTAGCAGGGAACACTCCTAAGGATTTGGAGAATTCTTGGGTTTTAAGCAGTTTTTGATTTTATTCATTGCATTACGGATGTGTCAGAGACTACATGTGTTGTTCTCTTTGTGGTTTCAGTGAATTTCATGGAACATTCAGCTGGCCAATGGGTGATTTTGGCACCTGTTCTTTAAGTTTATTTGTTTTCCTGTAATTAATAATATTTGACTTCAACTTCAGTCAAGCCTTTAAATAACTCAGTGATATGCAACAAGGCATGCTTACAACTCTCCCTGGCAGGGACAGATTTTGAGACTCACGTACTTTAAGTTAGTGCCCAAAGAAATACTGAATATCAATGATATCAATATGTATATATATCAATTATATCAATAAAAAAGATATTTCCAAGGACCTCCCAGGGGACTCTACTTTTTACCATGGAAAAGTCTGAGCTCCTCACTTAGGCACTCATCTTGCTGTGGGCATCCAGTTATATACATTATAATTCTACCTCAAGTGATAAAACAATTCATAGTTGAGGTTGCACAAGAAATAAATCACAAAAGAAACCATGGAATAATTTAAAATATCTTTACGTCAAGAAGAAGAGGTGGATCTTGAGACTGGATATTAGCACAATTGTTCAGTTAATTAGCCATGGAAAGCATATAGTTTAATTGTACTGTAACAGTTTTATGGAATTTGATGGTTTGCATCAAAACTTACTGAAACAGAAGTCTAGGATAATAAAATTTGCTAAGATTATACTGTGACCCAAGGCCCTTCCAGATCAAATTCCCCAAAGTGAATTAGCAACAATATTTTTAAGAGCATTTTTTATACAACAAGATGTATTCCTTCACCCTGGTGTTCCAGTGGGCTGGAGGAAGTAGCCAAAGGCTCTCATTTGATTGTGATATGTCAATAGGAATCCCAGTTTTTCACCTCACTGTTGAAGAAGTTTTCTTACTGCTGATGGAAAATCAATGCCCTTCCTGGAAGGCAGGATTTAATTTCACAACTTTGAAAACAAAACAAAACTAAAACCATATTAATGAGGGAAGAAGATCTTTACAGTCAAACACAGCCAGTGACTTCTCACACTGGGACTTTCTACAACCTAATTTTATGGCACACTCAAGGCTAGAGCTGTATCCACCTCTTCTCACATCCAGAGTGTTTTCTGCTCCTACTCTGCCACTTCCTCCCATCTGGGAAACACCAGTGGAGTAAAAAGGCATGGATTAATATGTGGAGGAGAGAAAATGGAAGGAAGGGAAGAAGAGATTACGAGGGAAAAGGAAGATAGGAAGTACAGAGTGAAGGAAGCAAGAAGGAAGGAAGGAAGTCTTACCTGTTTTTAGTTGAGTTTCTTTCCTTCTTTTTCCAACATGTGGAAGGAGGCTGTGACAGTGACCTCGGCCTAGTTCAGGGTCTGTGCTGCAGTCAATCCCCATCACTCAGGCCATGCTCTGAGTGCCTCTGAGCACAAAAGGTACAAAGAGTTGAGGCAGTCCAAAAAAATTTGGGACATATTCCACTTTTTAGCAGTACCACAAAGAGAAATGACAAAGTCTTTATCCCTTGTGTCCTTGCAGGAGAGTGGCTCAAATGACTCCCTAAGGGAAAGTAGAGAATTTATTTTAAAAGAAACAACCTTCTTTGTGTTCTTACTATGACAACGTTTAAAAAAAAAAATCCAATACTGAGCCTAAAAAGATACTTACCTTTACAGCATTAATTTTGACTTCTTGATATCTTCATTTTCTTTTTTATAGTCTTTGGCCTTGCATGCTCTTTCATGCTCTTTGGCCTTGCATGCTCTTTCAAAAGGACTTTTCTTCAGTGATTCAAAGATAAATCCTTCACTTTTGGGTCTGACTGAAGTTTGGGCTCCTCATTTCTCTTGAAGAATTTGTATAAGTTCCTCAAGAATATATAACAAGTATTTTTATGTCTTTCAGAGGTGGGTATGATATCTTTAGCAATAATTCTTTGATTTGCAAAGCACTCATTTTATATCCCATAACTTCTTGAGGCAGAGAAAGAGTGAATTAAGGAATGTGACTTTTTTTCCTACGTAAACCTTGGTGTCATCTGTGTAGAAATACCTAGGATGATTATATTGTTATTTCACCAGCAGCAAAAAAAGCAGTTTGTGTGGGTTTGGTGATGTACACCAGCAGCAGGGGAAATGAAAATGAATTCCTTATCTATATAACATTTTCTTGAGGATAATAAGAAAAATATACATATAGAGATTACCCATTGTCAGTAAAAGAGCTTGCAGAAAGCAAGACAAGTAGGTTCAGTACTGACAGTCTTCTGTTTTTCCAATGAGAGTTTTGAAAACTGGATAATTCAGTACTTTGGGACTTCTTTCTCTCTTTCTTTGTGTCTATTCCTTTTCAAAAGAGCTAAGAATATCTTTCTGGGAGTATTGCATTCCCACATAATGCTTTCAATTGTCCCAAAGAAAAAAAAAAGAGAAAGAAAAAAAAAGGGTTTCAGCAACACTTACAAAATGAGCTCTATCTTTGAGGGTGAATCCATTTTTAATCACTTCTCAGTAGTAACTAAATTCTATTTGATATTTCCATAAAGCCATAATACTCTGCATTTTCTTACTACCACTGCTAATCCTGCCACTAACCCCTGTAATTCAGAGTGTTGGCCTCAGTAGTAAAACATTTTTGTCACCACTCTTTCTACTTTTTGGCAACAAATTAGTGTGTAACAGGTATTCTTCAAAATTTGGGATCCTACCTACTGCTGATAGAGACCATGATCCATTTTTCTTGGTAAATGTCAATTAGTCATTTATGAGTGATAGGCTTAAGATTCTTGGCTTCTAAATTTAAAAACAAAGTACAAAGACTCTAGACCTTATAACACCAAGTTAAAAGTTCCAGTAGGTCACCTGGAATGTAATTTCAAGCTGTTGTTGTTATCACTGTACTCAGAAAATATTTTATGTTTGGCTAACTCATGCTTTTCAAGATGGCATCCATGATGTTGAGTTTTTGATGCTGAATAAGCCTTTCAATAACCATTGATCTCAAGGGGAGAAACTCTTATTCTCTATTCTTTAAGGCTGTGTGGCCCTCATAGAGTCTTCCTCAGACATCTAATTTTTCATTAGGCTCTATAAACTAGATTAGACCAGTCAATGTTTGTTCCTATCATTATTACACTTCTTTTTGAGTTATCCAATAATTTTACATTTACTTCTGATCTTGAATTTTGCTGTTGAATAACTTGCTACCCAAGATTTGATCTTTATACAGTCATGCTAACCAGAAATTCAGCATGACCTGGATGTTGACTTACTGAAATGTCAGATGGATATTCTTAGTCTTTTTAATAGACACATTATGATTTGTATTATGATATTGTCAGTTAAAATACCATGTTGGGTTAAGTGAAATGTCTATGCATATTAGATTTAAGCACATAGCTTTACTTCCACTAGTAAGGCTCGCTGCCAGAGCTGGACTTGGGACAAGGAAGGATAAACAATTTGTTTACTTGTATTTGTGCTTCATGGTAAGGCTAAAATATCTGAGAATTTTGAAAAGTAGCATATTCTGATCCTTGATTTCAAACTTTCAGTTTCATCAGTATTTCCTGATAAATATTCCCACAGAACTCCCAATTATCATTAATGTTCTTCATTATAAATGTGTCTTGCCTCTCAGTTATACTCCCAAGATTACTTCCTTGGGATAATCTATGCCTTTCATAATTTTGGACCATCTTCTGTTCTGAACACATTTGAAATATGAGCTCTTGATCACTAACTCCTAGTTAGATATCAACTTCCATTCTAGTGGATTCATCTTCATCAATGATAGTGATAAAAAAGTGAGAAATAATTATTTCAGTGACACAGAGGAGGAAGAATGAGACTAAGTGACTCACTCAAGCCTATTCAGAAACTGTTTGTCAGAGACAGAATAGCACAGACCATCTCAATTCCAAATTAGTGCCTTCAACACAAGACCATCCTGTCAAACATGTGCTGCCGACCCTACATCTGTCTGAGGCCCCCATCTGTCTTCATGCATAAACAGATGGTAAATAGAACTTTTTCATGTGAAACTTTTCCCCAGGTGCTATAGCTCCAAAAATTATATTAAAAAAAAAAAAATCATAGCAATTGAAAGAGGATCTTAGAGTATAACAAACACTGACATTGTAAATCCTGCTACGAGATGCAATTTTTTTTTACAAGTGACTGGGCCTATTATCCCAAAATAGTACACAAAATTTTAATTACTGGTTGCAGAGATAAAGCAAACATTTGGTTATTCACTAATATTTTATTTAATATAAATTCATGAAAGGTCTGACTGCAGTTAAATGAAGTGAAAATGATAATATGCACAGTGATTTAGTTGGTGCTAATATATTAGTAAACAGATACTTGTGTAAACATCATTAATATTTGAAGTGTTGCATAGGGACCATATGACATCTTTTTTGCAGGTTAAAATATCCAGTGTATTTCAGTACTTTTGTCAGTAAGCAATGAGGATGAGTGTTTATTGGGAGTCTTGTGGAACACATGTAATTGAAGGAATTCATTTTCTTGAGCAAACACTGACCATCACCGTGGGTCTTGTGCTAAGGCTTGAGATCCTCACAGATCAGCCTGAGTGACCACAGGGTAACACTAGACATGAAAGTAAAAAGGAACATACTGAAAAAGCTCTATATAGATAGCCAAGTATGTTCAGGTAAAAACATTTGATAAAAAAGGTTTCTGTCAAAAAGAATGTGTAGTTTTGTTGTTACGTTAGTTTTACAGAGCCACAGTAAGGAGGGGTGGTAAATCTCTCCATGGGTGGGATCTGTGCAGCTCACTAGGGCTGCTCACCTGGGTCCTACATGAGAGTGGGGTTCCCAACAGCCAAAGGAACAGAAGATTTATTTGCTATTTATATTTTTTTTTTCTTAATTCTTATTATATTGTTGTTACTCTTGTTATTACAGCAGTTTTGTTGGCTGCTGGGCCCTTTTATTGGGATCTGGAACCCTGCACCCTTCCTGGAACAGAACACAAGGCTAAGGAGAACCAGTAAACCACTAACTATAAATTGAAATTCACATTTCTCCTGCTTTCTCCTGTAAGAAAAGTATAAGTGTATTGCAAAAATAGACTGGTTTAGGATCTGTCTTTGATTTCTTGCCCAATAGTAACATCTTAATTCACCAGAAAGTGCTGCAGGCTCACTGTGTCTCAGTTCTTGGGTTGTGCTATACTATGTACAATCAAGTGTATTATTTTACTTATGAACTGTGTTTCCTAGCAGATCTCCACTGCACAATGGAAAGAGACTGCAGTGCAAGGAACAGCTGCAGTGAAAACATTCCAGTTATCCTGTTGGCCAGCAAATTAGAATTTTGAAACACCAGATGATGCAGTACAAGCTCTTACAAAATGTGAGGAAAATCGATTTAGCTTGGACAGATGCATTTTATGCAGTGACTAAATAAGTCAGTTTTAGGGGAGTTTTAGCTTGTGGCAAGCTACAAGCATCAGTGAGAGTTGCTAGTCTAGAAAAGCATATAACTTTCACTTTTATGAAAGAGAAAATGATGCTGTTGTTTACAAAGTCTCAAGTCTAGTGTGACTAATTTAGCATTTAACTTATGCATGGATAAGCCTCAGACATAGTGTTCTAAATATGTGCGGTGGAGAGAGAAGGGAGGGTGGTGTTAAGAATGGAAGAAATTGGTGGGAAATGAAGCAGTGCCCCTGAATGAAATATTTTAATCCCATAACTAGCCAGTGGAGAGCAATACAGTGTCTCTGACAACCTGCTTAGAACCATCTAGTTTGACTAAATTAGCTCCCTGGACTAAAAAGACTTGTGACTATAGTTGGAGGTTTACCAGTCTGCAGAGGATTTAAGCAAACTGTGGTGAACTCGAGACTGTCACAGTAGAAATGCACTATCAGCAGGTCAATATATAGAAATGGCTGTAAAATAACAGAGGAAGTAAAAAGTAGCATGCTAGGGGAAAAATAAAAAAAAAAAAAGAAAAGGAGCAGAATAGAATAAAATGCTTCACAAAAAATATACACATCGATAAACAAAAAAATATTTTTTGAAACCTCAAGTGCATAGGGAACTGTTTTATGTGGCATTTTGTTTACTGTAGGCAGCACAGAATTGTACAGTAATTTAAATATATATGTATATATATGTAATGCAGGCATTTTTTTCTATTCTGGAGTTTGTTTGCATTTTGTCATCAGTAAAAATGCCAATGTAAAATATCTGACGATAAGTTTCTATGTAGGGAACTCACCTGGGTTCCAGCTAATGGACTAGTTTGCACTGAAAAATCACAACATAAAATCCTATTAAGGGTCATGCTAACAACTGGGCTTGATAATCAGATCCATACCTACTTTTTCTTCCTGTCAGAATACAGAAATGCTAGTAAATTAAAATTAAAGAAGTCATAGAATAAAATTAAGTGCATTAAACTGAAAAATAAAAGAAATATATACTTCTGCTGAGCAAAACAGCTTCCATAATAGGAACTCCCATCCTGGATTTGAATATACAATTAAGGACCTCTGATTTAACATCTTTAGAAAGTTCCCTAAATTCTCTATTCTTTGGGGAGATAGGAGGCACTTCTTCCTTCTCTTTATATTTCATTCTTTCTCTGACTTCTGTAGAAAACCTTCTCTCTAGTGCTCAGCGTGATCTAAGTCTTGTGAAGTACGTGAAGATCCCCTCCTGGTTAAAGTCTCTCTGCAAACACAGACAAGTATTTAGATTGTGGCTCCATATCTCGGCATGGACATCCTCTGACCTGTCAAGATGAGCATCTCTGGCCACATGTCACAGCTCAGAGAGGGACACAGGCCAGGACAGACCCACCTATGTGTTCACAACTGCATTGTGTGACACAGCAGGGCACATCAATCCAGTGCTTTTAGCCTCTCTACAGCCTCTCTGCCCACAGCATGCAGTGCTGCTGTTCCCTAAATTGCATTGAGTGAGGTCCAGTGAGCTGTAGCATAGAAGCTCCTTGCATAGAAACTGTTTCCATACAGAAAATAACTAGGAAAGCACATGGGAATTCAGAGCAATTCAGAGCAATTCAGAGCAGAGCATTTGCAGGTTTGTCTCTCTCTTGAGCCTTCTAGAAACTCTTCAAAATGCTTGGAGTTTGTTCTGTTCTGTGCTGCTGCACATCTCCTGATTGGAGAAACTCCACTCAAATCCTGGACATCCCCTCTACAAAATGCAATACCTACAATTTCTAGTGTTGTTTCAAAATTCATCCAAAAAATTGGGATCATGTTTAATAGTTTAATGGTGAATCAGAAATGATCTGCACTGTGTAGCTGAGCAACCTTGTTGATTCAAAGGCTGAGTGCAATTTCCAAAAGCAGGATAACTCCTGTGTCTGTCTGAACAGCCAAGCCTCCTGTTTATCACTGACAGGATGTTCCCCTCTTCTGTCCCCTATGGCTGGTCAAAGATGAGATCAGCTCATCCTTTAGGTTTAGAAAAGGCAAGAAAAGGCAAAGACAAAAAGGAAAATGCTAATATCATGTAGTTATATACCTTGGATAGGAAGGTTTATGTTACCTGAGCAGTCATGACAAGAAAAAAGATTAAAGCATTTGAGGAACTAGTTTAAAAAAACCCCCATACCTATAAATACACAGTTATGCATCTTAGTTGACTTTAAGCAAATAATTTGAGCTGTTGGGCATGGTTTTCTTGATTTAATAAAATATATTAAATGAAAAAAATATCTGTAAGTAATTCCTTTTTCTTTTCCTGAGTTGGTGTTAATATTTTTTTCCCACTGCACTGAATTTATCTAAGACAGCTGTACCTTTAAATATGTAATTACTTTCCTTTGCCTGCTGCTACAGAGCTTTCCTTGGGGGAAAGGTATCAGAAGAACAGTTATCCGCACCTCGGATGAAGTGGAAAATTTAGTTGTAAGTGGCATTTACTGCTCTCTTCAGTAGCAATAATCCAGCCATTGAAATGTTACTAAGATTACTTCTTTTGACCCTTTTTAACAAGATCACAGCTGTCAGCATTTCAAGTACCCTTATCAACCAGACCCAGCAGTGGCTTCAGGAAAGGCATTACCTGATGCAGGAAGCTTTAAGGTGTCGGAAAGAGTCAATCAGAGCCAGTACAAAGATATTCTTATCAGAAATCCCTTGCTCTTTACTTTGTATGATTGTTCCCTTCCATATTGAGGTGGGGGCTGTAAGAATGATTGAAGAAAGAGCTTTGTGAGTAATGTGCAGGCGTTTTCTCTACATAAGTGTCTTTTATGAAACATCAACTTATTAAGGCTGTTGCTACGGTGTGCGCTTTGGAGGTCATGGGAGTGCAAAGCTATCAGAGGTGAGGTGTACAAAACACTGGGCAACCCTTAAGGTGGTCAGAGTAAAAATCAGCAGGTCCCATCAGTAAGGTCTGTACAAGATTTCTGCTGCAGCACCAAAATCACAGAAAATTTCCCATTTTCTCATCTTCTCAATTGTGGTATCTCTCTGTAATCAGGGGAAAGACAAATCAATGCTACAGAAGAAGGTGAAGGTACTCCATGGCAGAAAATAACCTTTGTCAACATCACAAATTAAGGACTGGAGAAGAAGCAGGTGTTGAGCACAATTAGCTCTCTAGGAACTCTTTCAAAGTTGAAAATTATAGCTTTTATATACATCCAAAGCTAGGAAGAAATAGAAAGATGACTTAAGGAAATGTAATTTGAATTTTCTAATCTATTGTAGAATCACAGAATATACGAGTTGGAAGGGACTTATCAGGATCTTCAAGTCCAACTCCTTGCCCTGCATGAGGCACCCCAAGAATCCACCCCATGTGCCTGAGAGCATTGCCCAAATGCATCTTGAACTCTGGCAGGCTTGGTGCTGTGACCACTTCCCTGGGGTGCCTGTTCCAGTGTCTGAACACCCTCTGAGTTGAAAACATTTTCCTGATATCCAACCTAAACCTGCCCTGATTCAGCTTCAGGCCATTTCCTTGAGTTCTGTCACTGATCAAAAGAGTGAAAAGATGAGTATCTGCCCCTCCGCTGTCCCTCACGAGGAAGCTGAAGACCACAGTGAGGTCTCCCCTCAGTCTCCTCCAGGCTGAACAGACCAAGTGATCTCAGCTGCTTCCTCTCCAGACCCTTCACAATCCTTGTTTCCCTCCTTTGGATGCTCTCTAATGGCTTAAGGTCTTTCTTATTGTCTCTTCTTATAGTGNCCATTTCCTTGAGTTCTGTCACTGATCAAAAGAGTGAAAAGATGAGTATCTGCCCCTCCGCTGTCCCTCACGAGGAAGCTGAAGACCACAGTGAGGTCTCCCCTCAGTCTCCTCCAGGCTGAACAGACCAAGTGATCTCAGCTGCTTCCTCTCCAGACCCTTCACAATCCTTGTTTCCCTCCTTTGGATGCTCTCTAATGGCTTAAGGTCTTTCTTATTGTCTCTTCTTATAGTGCCCAAACTGCACACAGTATTTGAGGTGAGGCCTCCCCAGTGCGGATCAGAGCAGAGAACAATCCCCTCCCTTGCCCAGCTGGCAATGCTGTTCCTGATGCTCTCAGGACAGGGTTGTCCCTCCTGGCTGCCAGGCCACTGCTGACTCACATTCAACTTTCCATTGACCAGGACTCCCAGATCCTTCCCAAAGCTTCTTTCCAGCCTTTCATTCCCTAGTCTGTCTGTGCATCCAGGGCTGCCCCATTGCGGGTGCAAAGTCAGGCACTTGTCTTTGGTAAAGCTCTCATGGATGGCTGAGGTCTCTCTGCAGGCCCTCCCTGCCTTTGAGGGAGTTGACAGCTCCTCCCAGTTTACTGACACCAGCAAACTTCTTTAGTGTTCCTTGGAGTCATTAATAAAGATGCTAAGGGCACAGGGCCGAGGATGGAGCCCTGTGGAGCCCCACTAGTGACAGGTCACCAGTCTCACTATAACTCCTTGGGCCCAGCCTGTGAGCTGGTTGCTCACCCATCCCATAACACCCTTACCCAGATGAATGCTGGACACTTTGTCCATAAGGATGCTTGATGAAGTCAAAAAATATTTCATCTACTGCCTTTCCTAGATTAACTCTGTGGGTTACCCTTTCGTAGAAGGAAATGGGGTATGACAAGCAGGATTTTCCCCTCATGAAGCCATGCTGTCTGTGATTGAAGACTGCTTTGCCCTCCAGGTGTTTTTCAGTGCTTTCCAGAATAATCTTTTCCATGATTTTATGAAGATATCAAGGATGATTTCCTCTCTTTTTTTTTGGCATGTTGGGAAAACAATGGAAGCAGAAGTATTTGGATCTTTTTCTAGGTGTCACCTTAGTATTTGCTTTCTCTGCTGTATATCTTGCAACTTTTACATGGATTAATTTTAAATATTAAAAATTTTAAAATAATTTTAGGCCTCACTGCAAAATATTTCAAGATCCATTGCCAAGATCCATCTTTTTCATAGTAAAGTAATAATGATTGATCATTCAATTATTGATTGCTTAGAAAAATATTTTAATTTATTATTATCATTATTGTTATTATTATTATTCAGAAGGTTTAAAATACTTAAACCAACCATAATAAAGAAATTCGTATTTAACTGAAGTATTTTTGCATTGTGTTCATATGTTCCTTTCAAAAAATAAAAAAAGGTAAGTTTTGTAGCATGAATAAGTGTTAATATTGAAGTTTGTTAATAAATGCAACAATTTGGTGCAGATTGGGTATATTCTTCATCATTTGAAGCTTCTTGATGCATTGGGAATGTCATTCTACATAATTTGCCAGCAGTAATCAAAGGAATTGATGCAAAAATCATGCAGTATAGTTGAAAAGCCTGGAGATGTCAACCTCAAGGCCTGTGTAAGCTTACAATGTTGTGAATATACACTAGAAAATAATGCTGCAAATATCATATTTAACTACTTCCTATTTCTGAGTTTGAGTAACTATATGTTCCACCATTTCAGATAAGGATCTTGGGGTCCTGGTGGACACCAAGTAAAACAAGAGCCAGCAATGTGCCCTTGTGACAAAGAAATGTGTTCAACGAGGTGAATCTGGCATTGTCTGGTATTGCCTGTGAGCTAAAATTTTGTATTACTCTATTTTCCCCTAATCTATTTCTAGATTTCATGCCTGATCAATACAGCAACATTCAACATCCAAAGGATTTGTTTACAAATTTAGTAAAGATCAATATGTTTTCAATATGCCTGAAATTTCTTAATAAGTGTCCTGAAAATATGATTGAAGATGAAAAATTGATTTGATGTGATTCTTGTGTGAGACCACCTATTAACTCATTGATTTTTGTTGGATGTCAGCTTTGCAAAACATTTCTTAGAAGTTTTCAATTCTGAAACATCTGTGGTGAAATTAAAAGCCCACCTGAGTCAATGAAAAGCTTTGATAACTTAATGGTGTTGAAAAATTTCTGCAAGTGTACACATTTTATACCTTAGCATCCATTGCTCCCCTCCTTCACAGTACATATTTTCTATTGAATGTTAAATGGGTTCCTTGTACCATTCAAAGAAAAAGAAAAGGAAAAGGGGGCACTTCATGTTTCCCTTGTAGTAGGGATTAAAGCATTTTCTTGGGGAGGAAAATCAGTGATCCCTGCCTAAGTTCTCCCATACAGTAACAGAGGAAAAGTATGATTCCAACTCATGCTTTTAAGCAGACAGAAATTTTAGTAATTCTCTCAAAGGGAAGAAGGCTTTTAACTTCTAAATAGTTTAGTCCTCTCAAGATCCATAAACTGATCCTTCTCCTGAAATCGAATAGCTAAATATTCAATAGAATATTTAGAAAGAAGACAGAATTTCTGACAGAAGAGACCTAGATGAGAAAATTAATTTTTATCTTTTAGTCAAGTAATGTATTGGGTTTGCATGGAAAGGTTTTGGTAGAGGGAGGGCTGCAGGGGTGGCTTCTGTGAGGAGCTGCCAGAAGTTTCCATCATGTCCAGCAGAGCCAATCCCTGATGGCTCCAAGACAGACCCACATTAGACAGACCCACAAGACAGACTGACCAAGGCCATCAGTGACACTGGTAGTGACTCTGGGATAATGTGTTTAAGAAGGGGGAAAAGAGCTGCACAACCACATGCAGAGAACGAGGAGTGAGAATATGTGAGGGAAACAGCCCTGCAGGCACCAACATCAGTGAAGAAGCAGAGAAGGAGCTGCTCCAGGTGCCAGAGCTGAGATTCCCCTGCAGCCCCTGGTGCAGCCATGGTGAGGCAGCTGTGCCCCTGCAGCCTGTGGGCATCCATGGGGATGCAGAGATCCACCTGCAGCCTGGGAAGCAAGGGGATGCCAAAGGAGTCTGTGACCCTGTGAGAGGCCCATGCCGAAGCACCAGAGTCAACACATTTAGTCAATGCATGAACATTTACAGTATGAGGTATTTGAGTGTATACTGTTCCCATTTGTCTCCTGGTTGAAAACATTCTACCTTGTAAAAATACATAGGTGAACAAATAAATCAACAAATAATAATCTTCAGCTACTCACAGGTTTAAGAACAGAGAGCCAGTCTTCTGTGCTAAATGGTTGCTGTTATGGTTTCCTACAGTCTCAGCTGATGAATATTTATTAACTTACAAAAACAGAAACAGCTTCAGCAAAAAAATATTGGACAGTCTGATACCTGAATGACTCTGTCTGGTCTCAAGTGAATTTTCATAGGCTATTTGAGTACAAATACTTTCAGGCAAAGCTCAGGATTGTGTTTGTCTTTTCTTTATGGGTTTCACTGCCATTAAATTAGAGATTCAGTCTCCTTTTGTTTTGCACATAGTCAAATTTATGCTTCACTCCTTACACATTGTTAGATATTATGGAATAATACCTGAGCATAGTCACTGATCAAATGGTCTGTGTGTTCAGCTGGGATGCTGGAGTCTGGGGTGCAACACCCCTGGTTTAAATCAGAGGGCAGAGTTGATTCAGGGTTTCATTTATTGCAGGTGAGTATTTTTAATTACTGGCTACCCTGTGAAAAAGAAAGACCCACACCGCTATCGTGATCAAAAAGTGGTGTTGTTGGACTACCGGCTTCAACAGGATGGGAAATTGTGATGGGAAAGATCCACCAAAATACCTGGGAAGCATCATCCCAATGACAGTATCTGCAATTAACTATCTTATATGATTTCCGGGGTCAATATTGTGGATTTATAGATTATACTCTTAAAGCCTAGATAGGCAATAAACCAGATTGCAGATGCTGTCCTCTGACAAACCACGAAAGTTAAGCACTGCAGTAATGACCTTAAGTTCCCAGTGAAGTTAGCTCAGAGATCTAACATGGAATGGACATGGAATCTCTCTCTTCCATAATTATTATCCATTTTCAATCTACCACAATGGAACAGTACATCTAAAGGTCAGGATGAAGATCAGTTGAGAAAGGAAGAGAAAAGAAATGCTACCATGAGAATAACTGGATTAGGACACATTGAAATATACCTCCTAAATTTCTCAGCTTCTTTTTCTTCTAGGCAACAGAAATGGGCCAGACACCAAAATATAATTTTAACGGGCTGAAAGGTTTCTGCAGTTAATGTGATGGCTCCAAATCAATTATTCTAATTTATACATAGACTAAAGCCACTTGTCTGTAGTCACCCGCCATGAGAATGGTCAAAATGGATATGTAAGCACAAGCGGGCTGCGTACATCTGGGCTACGTGAGGAATATCATGCTACTATTTCTGTCAGATTTTACCCCTTTCTAGAGCTTCCTCACTGCCTCAACTTCTGAGAGCACCATGTCTTAGGTTCAGTTTGGTGTGAAGGATTCTTCCTTCCCATCATCACAATATCCAGTGAATAAGAACGTTTAGAAACACCTTAAGATGAAGAAGATTTTAGAAAAATAACAAAGTAGGTGTGGATTTTTGTTTGAAACATGTTTCAGAGGACATAACTAAAACAAAGCAAGAGAAAACAAAACAACCACAACAAACAAACAAAGCTTTCAGAAAATCAGGAAATTTTTATTATGTCAAATTTGACACCCCAGCTCTATTACCATTTAGAAGGCTAGAATGAAATATTTTTATATGAATGTCTAATATAAAGAACATAGACATAATTGTGTTTTCAGCTTTATTTGTGCCGTCAAATAAGGAAGAAACTGGAGGGAACTGAAAAAAATTAAATAAATGCTGTGAACTGATCATATGCCCCAGGTGTTCAACTAGAGTCAATTAACTCCAAGTGATTATTTTCCTTCGTTGGTACACATTTAAAAGCTGTCTTCATTTTTCCAGCACTACTAATAGAATTGTCCCAATCTGATTTATGTTTCACACAACCTGTTGCTGCTTTTTCTTGAATTGCATTAAGTAAATGGTCATATTCCACATGCTCTGCTTCCCAACAGAATGTACTTTGAGCATATCAGCTCTGTAAATATGGTTAGCAATACATGGTTGGTCTGTGCAGCAGTGTTTATTCAGAGAAAAAAGAAAAATTTAGTCTTCCTCATTGTTGCCTATGAGTATTCAAGCCCAGTGGATTCATTTGTTTTCCATCTGCATCACTAGTTTCATTTTTTAGAGTAGGAAACATTTCAAATTACATAAAAGATGTGCAGGTTGTGGATGTGTTCATCTGTGATTCAGCCTCAGCTTTTGTTCGTTTTTTAGTTCGTTTCTCTCTAGTCTGTTTTGAAATAAACAGCTGCTTGTGATTGTCTCACTGATAAGGAGAAAAGGCTCTAAGAGAGAGGTAAATCATAGAATCCTATTTAAGTCAAAAGTAAGCTGCAATTGCCTATCAATGAGCAAAAAAATAGTGTTTATTTTGGCCAGTGAGCTCTTCCTCCCTATTTCATGCCATACAGTATGTAATTTGCATTTGTTGTGCTAAAAACAAAGAAATATCAGGAGTGTATTTAACAGAGGCAAAAGATGAGGGTACTTTTGCCTCCACCCTTTACTGATAGCATGGATTTAGTGTGTGATTTAAACTCTGAGTGAGAGCGTGGGTTTGACTGCAGGCAAACACGTGATTCTTCATCTTCCCATTCTCCATGCAATGAGTGAAGCCTCAGAAGGACTCACAGAATCATAGAATATCCGGAGTCAGAAGGGACTCTCAATGATCTTCAAGTCCATCTCCTGGTCCTCTGCAGGACCTCCCAAGAATCCATGTGCCTGAGAGACTTCTCCAAATGTTTCTTGAGCTCTCTCAGGCTTGGTGCTGAGATCACTTCCCTGGGCCACATGCTCCAGTGCTCAACCATCCTCTGGGTGAAAAGCCTTTTCCTAATATTCAGCATAAACCTGTCTTGAAACAACTTCAGGCCATTGCTTTGACTCCTGTCACTGGTTACCACAGATCAGAGGTCAGTGTCTGCCCCTCCTCCTCCCCTCGTGAGAAAGGTGTAACTGCAATGAGGTCCCTCAGTCTCCTCCAGGCTGAACAAGCCAAATAACCTCAACCCCTCCTTGCATTGATCCCCAATGTTTTGCAGAATTTGCCCTTAGCAAATGTAAACCACCAGAGCTGGAAAGATTTTAAAACTGCTCTGGACATCCATCCACACTGAGATCCTATATTTGATTGATGATTCTGAGTATAAGTTTGCTGGACAAAGTGAATAGAAATGATGCTGCTGTGTTTGCCTAGCAGAGTGACAAGGGGATTTGGGAATATCTGGGACTATATGGCCTGCAGATCTTCAGTAACTGTCCAGTAAATTAGGTGTTAGTCTTTCACCTGAACTATAAAGGCCAGGGCATCTAGAGTGTGCTGATCCCCAGTACCTGGAGAAGCATCACTTCTGAACTGACATGGATAGATACAGACCATGACACATGGTCCACTCTCCACAATAAATAAACACTGTTTTATGGGCCCAAAGGCTGCCTTGGACTATTTCTACCAGAATTTGCTGAGGGTTCATAGCCAGTTGCAAATAGCAGAATCCAGCTACATGATTTGAAATAACTCATCTCACAGAATAACTTTTCAGATACTTGTTGGATTTTAATGTATTTATTGTCTCTGTTTTCTCTTAGTGTTGTTCTTGGGTTGTTTCCATGACATTTTGTTCATTTACCACGCTTTTGTACTTTCTTGACTGCCATTCAGTTCAAGATTTGGTATAAAAAATACCCGAGAGTTGCTGTAGGTCCAGGTCTCTCCAAGGACATTTCCTGAAAAAGCATGAAATCATTATCATAAAATAACTTTTCCAAATTATACGTGATGGAGAAGCTTCCCATTAAGCTTAACCACTACCAAACACATTATAATGAAAATATAGAGGCCTTATTTTGTAACCAAGTGTATGTCAGCCCAGATTAACCTTAAGTTTCAAAAACATGTCAAGTAAGAATGCAGTTGAAAATGTGATCTAAGGGCAACATCTTTCCAAAGTAAATATTTTTCCCCATGCAAGTACTTCACTAAGATAAAGAAATAAATGAAATTAAACTTGACATTGAGAAGATCCCAAAACACTTGAACTGTTTCATAGAGAGGAAAAAAAATTCCCACAACTTCTGTCTAAAACCTGATTGATCAAAGAGCCCTATTCTGATCTCTCCCAACTGTACTGCTTAGCAGACTTTGAATGAAAGCAGGAGAAAAGGAAACACGACACCAAGGGAGAAATGAAACAAAACAAAAGAAAAAGCCTCTTGATACTCACTCAGTGTGTCACTTTGAAGGAATTATTTATCCATTTTAGTAAGCTATTTTACTTGCCTGAATAAAAAGGTTTAATATGAACAAGAATGTTCTGAGGGCAAATTAATTTCGAGATAGATCCTCAGCAGGTGTAAATTGCTGTAATTCGAGGCAATTCATAGCCTGACCTCAAGCTTCCCCAGATGAGCATCTGGTCTGTTGCGTGTTGTGTGTTTTAACAGGCTAAGTATTATATTCAGCCTTTCTAAGGAGCTTTATTTTTCTGTGATTTTTCTGTTCTCAAATCATGCCTGGTAGCTTTTTAATAGCCCCAGAAACTTTGATTAATTTGTTACAAAGTCTCTTTTCATATTGCACTAAACTAAACTGCTTTAACCTTTCTCTGTGACACATCTCCAAGGATATTATTCTTGCTACTCTGCTTCTTCCTAGCTCAAGGGCGATTATGTTCTTGCTGAGGTATTGCAGCAAAGCTGCAGAAAGTGCTCTGGGTAAGGTAAACCAAGCGCTTTCACAGCAATAATGCCACCTCCTAAGAGCTATACTACCCTCCCACAGCACTCTGAGATGGCATTCTCTTCATTTTCTCTTTGGGAGCTGTATATTTCATGGCACATTTAAAGGACATTTACAGCATTTTTCCTTTTTTTTCTTTTTTCCTTTTTCATTTGTGTTTGACCTCTTTTAGCAATTTAAATTCAAAAGACAGTTTCCTGTCCACCTTCATGATTCAGCCTTTCTTCCTCATTAACTTTTGGGATATCAGTTTACTATGATTAATTATTTGAATACAGTAGCATTCAGGAAAACAGTAGCTAAGTGCTAAGATGTTTTGCATAGCAACAAGGAGTCCATGTTCCAAAAAGCATCCTGCAAAAGGAGGGAAGAGAATTAGGGCAGAAACTGAAGCCTCTGAACTCACTATCAAGACATGGCTAAACACCAGTCAAGTCAAAGTCTCACACAGAGACATTAAATCCCATATTCCACAGCAAGTCTGAACCGTATCTGGTAGCTGCTGAGTACAGACCCCAGTGCTCTCTTCTCATCATTAAACTAAAATACATTAAAAAAATATAAATACCTTACCATCTAATAACTGTCAGGTAAATTCATCATGTTGTTAATCATGGACATTTGACTGGTCATGCCAGTCAATCAATGTTACATTTTAAAATATTCTTCTACATAATTTCTGGAATGATTTGCATGAGGAAACAAAAGTGGTCTCTCATTTCCTATTCCCACCTCTCCATTTTGAACAGTTTAAGTAGCTGACTTATTCCATAGGTTTGGACATGGATAGATAGACCATGTGATTCTCCTTTTAATCCAATATTCCAATTTTTTTTTTTAAACTCTATTTCTCTTGAAGGCTTTCTTTCATTCCATGAATTGTCATTTTACCATTATCAAAGGATCCCACCTTTCCAAAACTGTAAAAGTGACTAACTAGTTCTTCACTCCTCTCCTCAGTTATGTTGGCTGATGGGAATTATTCAATATTCTTGCTTTTCCCTTTGTCCTCTGTCTCTAGTTTCTTATAATCATTCTTAAGACAATTCATCTTTCATTTCACTTTTGTTTACTTTCCCTGCCATGAAACCACATTATTTTTCTTCAGCATCTTGCCATTTAAAGATCAGTATATTTTTTCTCTCTGATCTTTTTTTTTTTTTCACTTCCTCCCAGAGCAAGCCACATCCACAAATTATTAGATTCTGGGTAACTTTTAAATGGTTTTGATCAATCTTTTATATTCTTGTTTACATCTTGGTCTAATCACATTGGGTTTTGCCTCATGTTGTCTTTCTGACAATTAGGACAATATTTATGAAACAAATGGATTATTTACATGACAATGACTTGTAACTAATATCTGGGTTTTTTTTGGATATTCATTAGGTTTCATGATTTATCAAAACACTTCCTTGACAGCTGTCTCCTCTACAGGATAGAGAAAATGAATGCTTAATATGTGCTGTGATTATTTCCTTTTAGCATCCTTTACAAACTAATGAGGCCATTATGAAATGACTATTTATGAAATTATATGAAAGAGGAATAGGTCAGGCATAAATTATTTTGAAAAGGCACAAGGTGTTTGGTCACAAGAATGATGCCTTAACTGCTAATGCAGTGACTTTATCCATGTCATCCATCTTCCTGCATTAGCACAATAAAGAGGATCACCAATTTGATCAGCAGCATGGAGAGGCTCTCCTGTGTGGAAAAGTTGAGATAATTGGGATTGTTCAGCCTGGAAAAGAGAAAGCCTTGGAGAGACCTGATTGTGGCCTTCCAGTACCTGAAGGGAGCCTACAGGGAAGATGGAGAGAGACTACATACAAGAGTAGAAAGAGAGTAGGTTTAGATCAGGTATTAAGAAGAAATTCTTTACTTTGAGAGGGATGAGACACTGATACAGGTTGCCCAGAGAAGCTGTGGATGCCCCATCCCTGGAAGTGTTCAAGGCCAGGCTGGATGGGGCTCTAAGCAACCTGGTCTAGTGGAAGGTGTCCCTGACCATGGCAGGAGGTTGGAACAAGATTATATTTAAGGTCTCTTCCAATGCAGGCATTCCATGATTCTGTGATTCTGAGATAAACCTTGATTCCTCTTCAAGGAGCTTTATGATCCAAGGATAAAAAATAAAAGAATTTAAGCACTATCACTGAAGAAAAAGCATTATGGGAGGTAAATTAACTCAAGTTGTTTGGATATGTACTTGTTTTAAGAACAATATTTATATATGGCTTTGAATAAGCTTTGCCTGAAGTATCCTGAAATAACCACTGCCACTGTCATAGGATCGTTGTGACCATCAGCTGTTAGTGACAAGCACAAATAGGTACAAGCCTGTCCTGTTCTTCTTTTCTGTGCAACACCCTGGAAGACTGCAATGACAGGGCCTCATATTGCCGTGCCTCCAGACCTCACAGAATATGTGAGACTCTTACAGTTTTAACACCTGACCAGAGCAGGAAGAGTTTTCCTCACAGCCCTTAATAACTCAACCATTACTTGGAAAGCACTGCCCTGCCCTGCCCCAGATGCTGGGAGTGCAAAAGGAATTGGGAGGGAACAGAGCCAGAACAGCTGACCCCAAGTGACCCAAGGGATATTCCATCCCATTTGGCATATTCAATGCATAAACTGGTGGAAGGCAGAGGAATGGGCTGACATTCAGGCTTATGGGGTCTGTCCTCCTACGTACCCATAAGGCATGATGAAGCCTTGCTTTCTTGGAGATGACAAGTAATAAATTAATCCCTTATGTTTCTTTGGTTCCACACACACCTCTTGCTCTGCCTGTTAAAACATCTTTATTTCAGCCCAGAGCTAGGCTGGAGTATCTGACCCTGCATCAACATGGGGAGATCTTAACAATGTGGATAAATATGGCGCAGGAGGGAATGAAACAGTGAGACTGGACTCTTCTCAGTGATGTGCTGTGACAGCTCAAGAGACAATGGGCATAAGATATCTGAACACAGAAAAACCTTTTTTTTTACTTTGTGGGTACTCAAACACTGTAACAGATTGCCCAGGGAGGTTGTGGAGTCTATCTCACTGGAGATATTCAAGAACTGGATGCTCTGGGATGACCCTGTTTGAGCAGGGATGTTGGACTAGATTCTGTAATTTTGTAATTCTCTAATGTTGTGAGTTGGTGTGGGTTTATTCCCACAGAAATCTAATTCGAAATTTTAGCTGTTATCATTTAATGATCCACTTCCATTAGTGAAGAAGATTTATGTAATCTATCCCACATGCCTCCCCTCCTCAGCAGGGACAGGTAGCTCATTTGGTCACCTTGTCTCTTGTTTTACCATAATTTAGTTCCAACAGGGGGATATTCTCTCTCAGAGAAATTCTTGGCCTTTACAGATCAGCTGAAACTTAAGACAATTCAACTTCTAGATTTTGTTTTAGGAAAAAAAAAAACAAAAATCAATTCTTCAAGCTGAATTAAATATGTAAAAAAACATATTTTATAATTTAAAAACTTGTTTTCCTGCAAAATGTTCAGCCTCTTCTATTTATTGATACATTGAATGAAATGGATGGAAAGGAGGAACTACATTTTTCAGTAAATCTTGTATTTCTGTATGATATTGAATATTGTAACATAAGTACATATATAGGTAATAATTTTAAATATAACATTTCTGATATCACTGTTTTTTGGTTTTATTTTTATTTTTTGGAGCTTTGAAAAATGCAGTCAAACTGCTGGCACTTTATAGAATGATTAACTGCCCTTAAGAAAAATGTCATCACTGTTCCAAGGTGTTCTGAAATTAATGTTTAATGATTTTTTATCATTATCATGGGTGAAATATTTTTAGTCTTTCCTTTTTCATTTACATTAGTCTCATGCATCTGATGTTGAAATGTCTTGAGGTCTTAGTTAAAAAATCCAACAAATCTCAAACTGAATGAACATGAGCCTTGTTATTGCAAAAAACCCCAGAGATTCAGGAGGGAAAAAAAAAAAATAGGGTGAAGCAAAAAAAAATCCAATATAAATGAGAAAAAAAATGACATTTTTGATTAGGAGGTTTAAGAATAAAACAATAATTCAGATGGATAAATAATGAAGAAAAAGCAAAACAGAAAGATGGTGATGGTTAAAATCAAATTATTAGGCAATCTGTCCTTCTTTGATGAAAACCTATAGAGGTAAAATTGCAACAAAACTAAAAATATAATGGAAAGGTCTTCTGCCAAATGATTGCACATATGTATGCACATAAATACATATACTATAACCAGAAAGTTAAAAATAACATTCCAGAAATCAGCAAAAGTTTTGATGGAGAATTTATACACTGGCTTTAATGATGCTGAGTAAGTGTTCTGTGAAAAAATAGCAATAGAGCTCCTGATATCAGGGGTGCCCTCTAATGAAGAACAAGCACCTCTACAGGTTTACTTTACAGGGAAAAATTCCTTAGAATCATAGGGGTTTGGTTGGAAGGGACCTTATAGATCATCAGGTTAGTGTGATCTATTACACCAATTTATTTCTGCAGCTCTGCTTATTCCAGAACAAACTATTCCAGTGCTATGCAATAAATAAATAAACAAACAAACAAACAAACACCCTCAAATTCCATTGCCACAAAAATCTGTGTGTAATACAGACCTAATTCTTTGTGGTCAGGAGCCTGAACAGCTCTGTGGGTTTGAACAGGTTTTAACTGTGACCACAGCCTCAGTGCTAACCACAAACTCTGTTTTGTTGCTGTCTGAGCCTCAGCTCTAATTGCTCTGCTACATTTTGAGGGCAGGCAGCTCAAAACAAGGTATAGTGATCCTTTTTTCCTCTCCAACTGCCCTATTTGCAATGCGTAGGAGATGCTGTGAAGCACCTTTTGGCAGTCAGTAGTGCTAAGATGGGCTCCCTCATCATGTCTTTGGTGATGTATTTTTATTTGCACTTTAAGGGGAGTAATTTTCCAAACCATTGCTCGAAAACCACGATGGAGCTAAATGTTTTGTTGTTGTTGGTTTTTTTTTTTTTCCCCTTAAACGTTTTGATGATCTTCCCTGTGCCATCGTTGTATCAAAGAACCTTTTTTTGTTTCCTGGGGAAGAAAGCAGCAGCTGAGCATGAATGAGCTGTTTGCGTGCGAATCCAAATGGGTGATGATTACACGGCTGGGGCGAGCTGGCGGCTGGCAGCTGCTGGGTGATGTCACACACAGCCCTGACTGACATCACGCAGCCACCAAGGAGCAATCGTGTTGCCAGGCAGCTCATTGCTATTCAAAGTCTTGTTCAGCCAAGAGAAACACGATTGCTCGTTGCCCTCCAGAAAGGCTACACTTTAAAAATGCCAGAGCCACAGACTGAGCAAGCAGGTCTGACTTGAGGCTGAAGATGAAAAATAACCTCCCACCTGAATTCTGTGCTCACAAAGTTTGCCAAATAGCAGAGGCAAATAGTTTTGATTGCCAGCAGAGCTACTTTGCTAAATTCCTCCTCTAGTTCATTTTGGTCACTGGACTCCCATAGGCCATTCCCCTGATGCAGTTTGTGTGCACAGAGCTGGTTTGATCTGCCAGTCAGATCCTAGCTCGGCTCGGTTTGAAAAGTGGTGAGCCAGCTGAGACTGTCCTGCTCTGGATCACTTCCATTCCCTCCCTGCCATGAAAATGAGATCTGCAGGGATGTTTGGCCACTGCTCCCACTGAACTTGAAATGGTTAAGACTCATGCTTTGTTAATAAAAAGCTTTAATTTATGGACCAGGCTTCTTCAGGAGCTCAGGGCAGTCTATACAGCTGTGGCCTCAATGCCAAGTGCAAGTGTCTGATCTTCCCAGGATTTTCACTCTCCCCTCACTACTGTTCACGGCAGTGAAAGGCAGCCACAAGTCAGTCAAAGGCTTCCTGGGAGTAAAAAGGAAACATTTATTCACCAGAATGAGATATGGGCACAGGGCTTTCAACCTCACCTACTCTGTGATTGTGTGATTGTGTGATTCTGTGACAGAAGAATCTGTTTTCAAGGATCAGTGTAATGTCTCTTCCAATCCAGTCAACCAAAGTGGGGTGAAACACGTTAATTGTGTGAATGGGGTGAATAGCTCTGCACTGGGTTACAAAAACCATTTTTAACTATGTTAGAAAAAAGCCTTGCCAGAGCAACTGTAGCAAAAGCTAATGTTGGACTGCATCGCTCAATCAGATTCTCTCCACTGCCATGATAAGAGGTAACAGTTCTTTTTCTGCATAAAATTGTAAAAAATTTCCCCATTTTCTACTCTCTGAGAAAATTCCCTAGGGGTCTGCCATAAGGTGTCTGCAAAAGGAAGATTTTACTTGCCCTGACTGTTTGAGCTTCTTAGGCTTGACACTCAACAGGAAGCTGAGGAATCTTCAGGGGTTCCTGTATAATAACCACGGGTAGGATTCTGCTGCAGATTAAGACCTTAACTTCTGGTGTGAGTACCTTGCTATTGACATATGAACAAGGTGTTCATCCTACCATGCTAGACAGGGAAGACCCAGGACTCTCCTCTGTTGCTAATCACAGGCAATGATGCCTATTTGAAGTTCCTTGTTGTACCCAATTTGTTTATGTTGTGTTCTTAGATGCACACATTCTTTTCTCAAATGAGAGACAGAGGCCAGGCAAGATGCAGAGAAGCTAAAGTGGCACCTGTGTTTGGACAGTTGAATCCAGCCCCTTGTGTCCAGTAACTCAAAAATATCAGTCACCAGTAAGAATAGATGATCCCACAAGAAAATAATAGCTTAAAGCATTGTAATCTCCAGCTTTCAGTTCAGCAGAAGGTGTCAGCTTCCTTGATATAAGGTAATCCAGGGACAGCTGAAAAAACCCCACAATGCAGAAAAGTTGTGGTCTTTCTACTGCCCACTTCTCCTAATCAGGAGCATCACAGTCACAGTTAAATATGCTCTGAATCTCATATTATGTTAATGTATTAATGACATGTAAATGTTTTCAGAATAAACTACACTCATGCAAATTTGTTGGCTCTGAACTTATTTTATTCTGACAGAGTAGTGTATTTGATCTGGGCACAAAGCAAATTAACATTTTCAGAACTCATTAGTATGTGTGAACATCAGGCAAAGGTGACAAATCAGTTTGGTAGACTTCCATTATTTTAGGCCAAAAAGCCAGTCGTTTGGGATACCTGATCCAAAGCATATTGCAAGCTGTGAGAGTTCTGCCAGTGACTAAAAGGGAATAAAAAGGTCAGATCCTTGGACATGGTGGCTCATGCAGTGACAAAACACAGAATGAAGTTTAGACTCAAGCTTTCCTAATAGGTATGTGGAATCATCAGGTGGAAGAGGGTCAGTGGTACAAGGTCATTTTAATTTTCCTTCATGTAACATTCACTGTAGGATCATTCCCTTTGGTACTACAAGCCTCTAGTGCTTTATTTTAATTGTTCAATAAATTCCAGAGATGCAGTAATTAACATGGTCGATTAAATATAATCAACTACTTACTTCTAACCAATTGAAAAAAAAAAAAAATTAGTCAAGTGCATCATTAGTCAGTACTTGCTACTAAGCTGCCATTTGCTAAATTCTCCTCTTTTCACAAATATTTGATCTATGCAGTCAAATCTTGATTTCTTAATGATTCTGGGAGAATATATTGATTTGTATAAAATTAAAAAAAAAAATTCCCCAATATTTGGTACCAAATAAAAGACTTAAAGGATTTGGGGAATATATGATCTAAAACAATTTTATATTGACAGGAAAATACATTTGATTTACTTTTGTAGGTAATGTACAGACACTGATACCTATTCGAAGTTCCTTATGTGTGAAAAAATAGATAAGAAGTGGGCTAGAGGCAATAATACATAACTTGCCAGAAATTTCTATCACCCAATGGAAAATATCTGCAATAATTGGAGGAGTCAGATCTTACCAAGTGGCCTTATGTGCTTAAAAACAATGAAAATACTCAGTCTTTGTGTAATGTTTGGGAGAAAATAAGCAAACCAAAATGAGACAACAGAGTACCTTTGACATATTCTGAGCCAGCCAAAGAGCTCAGGTACACAGCTCAGCAGTCCCTGAGTTACCAGTGAGGTGAAAAAAAACTATCCAAAAGAAGCAATGCAATACATCTTGTGGAAATATCAACCCCCTGGACTCCAGGGGAGATGGTTTCTTTGGGACATGCTGAGCTGAACTCGCCTTCAGGTGCAGAGTCAGGCCAGATGTCCCCATACTGTCCTCCACACCAAGGTACCAACAGGTCCAGAGTCAAACACCTTATGGTGCTGTTACTCTCAGCTGATTTATATCCTTCCTCCAGCACAGCACCAAGCCTGACTGAGTTCAGGAAGGGTTTGGACAATGCTCTTGTCACATGCTGTCGTTCTTTGGGTGTCCTGTGCAGAGTCTGATGTTGACAACCCTTGTGATTCCTTCCAACTCAGGGTATTTTGTGATTCTATGATACCCTGTGAGATGGCTTGCACACAAGGATATGTAGCCCATACTTTAGTCCAAATGAATGAGTAATGCTATTCTGGTAGGACTGCAGGTGTATTTATAAGATTCATGATCAAAACTTATTAGCTCTTCCTTCTTACATCCTGTTTTTAGATAAATTTCAAGCTGCTTTGGGTACATGCCTTCTTCTGTCAAGGTGGCATGTCCCACAAGACAACATGCTTGTTTACGCAGTTCTTCCATCAGTTACCTGACTGATAAGAGAAGGATGACAGGAATCATATCCCTGTCTCAGCTTTTCCAACTTTTTACAAATTTTAAATTCTGTTTTTAAATTAAGTAAATATAGACAAAGAATATGACATTAATGAAATCTTGCTTCATCTCCTCAAGGAAGTCTTGGGCAAAGAGAAACTGATTCTCATGGGTGACTCCATTTACCCAGAAATTTGTCGGGAAAATAACACTGTGACTGTCATAAATCCTGCCAACTAGGCCAATTTGTCACAAAGGAGTTATTTAGATCACTTAAAGAATAACTGTCAGAAGTAGTTTTAATATGATGTTGTAAAAGTGTGGCTTAACTAAGATTGCTGACAAGGTTCACTCTAATATTTGCTGCATGGATTAAACATACAAAATTTGTCTAGAATCAAGCTAGAAAGATTTATACAGCGGTGAGAGATGCAAACAGGTGAGGAAGAACTTCTTGTTGAGTCAGAAAGGACTCTCTAGCTTTCTAAAGTCATCCTCAGGGGCAACCTAAGTGCAGCTGGAATCAGACTTAGTCCTGGACTCGATCATTGGTTTATCTCTAAAGGATTATATGCATGGAAAGTTTATAATAATTAATATTAAACATCAGTTTAATTTGTATTAATTCAGCATGCTATCAGTCACTTACTCAAACAGCACAGACATGTATTAAATCCATGAATTAATATCAAGGCAGATTTAAATAAAAACCCTGAAAAATAGGTTGTGAGGACCCCACTTAATCTTCACAGTCTGTTTCACTTTCCAAATTTCTCTGTGTTGCACCACACTACTTGTTAACATGGACTCAGCCCTGGGACAAAAGCAGACAATATACAGAAGATTCTTATCTCACATTCTTTCTCCCTTGAAAGTCAATGGGCATTTTGCCATTTCATATCATGCTGCCTGATTTTATCAGTTCTAGAGATACTGTAAGGATATGCTGAACTCTCTAAATAGAAAATAGTTAAGATCTTATCTTGGTAGATCAATACATACTCTTCCATTTAATTCAATAAACACTTTACCATTGATTTCCATGCATAGAAAACAGAGCTTCAACATGAGATTATTGTTGATTTATCATTTAAATTTTAATGAATAATTGAAAATAGAGAAACTGAACTGAAAGAAAAGCAACTGAAACTATAGTGTCCTGTTTCATGAAAAGAATCAACTGAACTGGGTCACAGACAATCTAGATAATCTGAACATTAAAAATGTATTAGTATTATTCTTTGTTAGAATAAGACCATGAGATAAAGTTGTTTGTTGGGAGAATAAATGCAGAATAGCAGAGGATTGCAGAAAGGCTTCCTTTAGAAAAGTACTAAACCAAGAGCTCTATTTTCAGGCCACGCTTAATCCTTTTGAGTTCAGTGGCTTAAATCTTTCCTTCAGTAAGGAACAAATTATGAATTGAGGCCTAACAGGCTCAATTCTGTGAATAGCTACGGCTTAGGCCAAAGCCCACAGCACACAGTACAACAGTTTTGCAGAGAATTCAGCACATTGTGGACAGGGCATATAGACCTAATCTACAAATTTTGTTTCCAGAGATGTTTCACTCTTTTAAACACAGAAACATAGGATGGAATCAGATTTATTCCAAACTAGAATGACATAGAATGGACTCGATGATCCTGATGGTCCCTTCCAACTCAGCATAATCTATGATTCTATAATGTACACAAACTATTAAAAAGAGATCATGATAATGATGGTGAAATGCACACACCAGAATAAAAACATTGTATGTGTAATATGCTGCAGTGTTTAATAAAATAGGTCATTTGAGGATAGAAAAAGGAGATGAAGGGAAAATTAATAACTTAGTGATTTTTTCACGTTGCCTGCTGGACCCACTGTGTTACCTGTTTTGTCACCTGTAAATCACAGTACTTTTCAGTGGCGAAGCTCACTGGCTGAAATTTAGAACATTTGAAGAACTATCACTGTTAAGAGACATATGCAAAGGTCAGGAGACTGCAGTATATTTGCTTTCATTTCTTGGAATCACTTGCAGTTGCCTGGCTGGAGCCTTGGGAAAGCTTCACATACTTAATTTTTCAAGAGTAAACCCAAGAATTTTGAAGGAACAGTTACATATTCTAGCACATAAGAGGGGATTTCTGAAGGGTGCTGTATTTGAAACCACGGCTTTATAAGGTCAGGTGACCAACATGAGTGAGTGATGCATAGAGCCAGATATGAAGCAGCACAACTGGTTATAAACACTATCCTGCAGAATTCCAGAGAATTAACTGAACCCTTTTATGGCAAACAGGGAGGAAAATGATCTGCTTATGCTGTTCAGTGGCTCCAGTGCTCATGAGCTGATAGGAAGTAATCAAGCAGCCATTGCCCAGTTTGCAAATGATAGGTCTGACATGGTGTTGAAGACATTCCCTGGCCCTCTTGCTGTGCACATTCAAGTAATACTTCATAGGGGTTTCTTTTTTAAACTACAAGTCTGACAACATTTGATGTGGAAGGACTATCCATGTACTTCTATCCAAGCAGAAATTCTCTCTATATTTCCTCAGGGCAGATGTTTCAGCTGTTGATATACAACTTTATTTGGCTAAGTAGTACATTTGTGTTTTGTTGATTTATGTTTTGTACTGTTAGGACTATGTTAGCAAAATATATCTCATAGGAGATCCTGATATTAAGAATCAAGAACATTTTTTTAAAAATGAGAATTAATCAAATACTTTTGTATATGGCACAGACTTCTAGAACATTCAAAAATGTGCAGACATTAGGCAATTTTGTGTTCTGCAAGTGTTTTTTAATATTCTTTTGTAAAATCTTATGAAAACCATTTCTACACAACTCTGCAGGACATTCATTCAGTGACCAGTTTTCACCCGTTCCAAAAGAACCAGAGGTAGATTGCTTGCCCTTGAAATTATGGAAAAAGAAAGGGGGTGAATGTTGTTATAAAGAAACAATTCACATTAATATGTTGTAAATCCCATTTGCTTTCCACTGAAATGTGTGTTAAACACATGAAACCTCCAAAAGCATACAAATGTATGAAGAAGAATCTTTAGTATCGAACATCAGCTGAAAGAGTTGTCAAGACAATTTAACTCCTCTACAGTGACAGATATAAGAAAAAAAAATGCAAAACAGAAAAAACACTTCAAAACTCCTTGAAATAAGGAAAAAAAAAGATTGGTGAAATGAAGTTAAAAAAAAAAAAAGAATAAGTTGATGAGGTGTGAGCAGGAGAGGAGGTGTTAGTAGCTGAAGCAATGCCTGAGTGACAGACAAGAAGTGTGGTAGAGCTGTTTTACACCTCTGAGGCCACCTTGCATGGTAAAAAATGTTTCCACACAAAACATTTCATCACGAGGGGTAACAGATGGCCTCTTTCTTAGCCTGTCCAGAATACTGTAATTTGCTTGGTGAAAGGATGACTGAAGACATATTACTACCTGGTTTCTGGAGGTTGCTTCGGAGACAGCTGTTGCAGTTTTCCTAAGAGAAGAAAATGGGACTGCTGGTGGATTGTCAATCATCTTGGGTTACAAGGTCACAAAGACAGAGAGTCAGGATTATACATTTTGCACCTCAATTGCAGCATGAGTAACCACTGCTCTGTTCCTTTTTGGATGCACTGGTGTTGCTCAGGGCAGATCTATCAGATATCTTGCCTGCCAGATCCTCTTCATTCATATATGACTCCTAGTGCCTCATGCATGCAGTGATGTATGATGTACTACCCCCAGATGATGATAGATTCAAACAGAAGTGTTAAAATAGTTTTTCTTCCTTCCACTGAGGACAGGGATCTACCTCTGTATTTAGTATTAATCAGAGGGAGCATCCATCAGGCAGTGGCTGCAGAAACTTAAGCTCTTAAACTCAATATATTGTGTAAAAAAATTCATGTAAGGAGAAGAAATAAAACAGTGAACATTTATTCTGGTGTTCAGGTACACACAGGCCACTAGCATCATTCTCCCCATTTTTTTCTGTTTTGTTTGTGTATTCAGGGCTGTTACTGGTGTCCTGTACCTGGACTTGCACAAAGCATTTGACCCTGCCCTGCACAACAACCTTGTCTGTGAACTGGAGACACGTGGACATGACAGATGGACCACTTGGAGAATAAGGAATTGTCTGGAGGGTCACACTCATGGAGTCCTGGTCAATGGCTCAGTGTCCAAGTGGAGACCAGTGCCAAGTGCTGTTCCCTTGGGCTCAGTGCTGGGGCCAGCACCGTTTGACTTCTTTGTCAGTGACATGGACAGTGGGACGGAGGGCACCCCCTGCAAGGCGTTTTTGGGGCACAGTAATGGTAATTCAGCAACAGAGGAAGGTGAAATCATTTCCCCTTCTAAAGGGAACTGTGACCTTAGCCATCTTCTGGGTGATTATTTCTGATATTTAGTGGAAAGGCAAGCTGAAGTCACTGACCTTTTAATCCAGATGTCTACACTGTGTCTAACTTATTCAGATTAGTCTTGACAACAGAGATAGAAACATTATGAGAATACCTTGTCTGTATCTGCATCTGCAGGTAAGGAGAAAGGTTTCACAGTATTGCCTTCTTGACCTTGTTTCTCCACAAAGAAAAAGTTGGAATAGAGTTCCCAAAGCTTTTAGTCACTTGAGATGTTCAAGCATCAGGATTTCCAGGAATACCTACCCTTGACATGGCATTTTTAGGAATGCTAATGAAAGTCCATTCATTTAACTTTATTGTCTTTTTTAGATTGGTATCAGGATGACAAAAGTAAGATGTTTCACGATAAATAATTCTGTGGAAACTTTACACACTTTACAACTTTAAAGCTACACAAAAGTTGCTATATTGTAAGTTACAGCTAATTGACAGAATCACAGAACCACTGACGTTGGAAGGAACCTCTTGAGATCAAGGATCCAAATGTCCTGCCCAAGTTAGGGTCTGCTAAAGCAGACTGGGCAGGACAGTGCCCTGATGAAAAGTCTGCAGTGACTGGGCAACCTGTGACAGTGCTGTCACTCTCACAGTCAAAAAGAGCATTCTTGTGTTCAGCTGGAATTTGATGTGGGGTTTGTTTTTTTTTTCTTTCATTAGTTATTATTTGTTGTATCACTTGGTTCCCCTTGGAAGTCCATCTCCTTCATCTTCATTTTCTTCATTCAAGTGTTTATACAGAGGGATAAAAGTCTGCTGAGCCTTTCATTTTCCAAGCTGAACAGTCCCAGCTCTCTCAGCTTCTACTCATATGAAAGGTATTCCAGTCCCTTAATTATCTAAAATCTAGAAGGTTTTTATTGGCTTTAGGGTTTTTTTCTTTGGGGTTTTGTTTTCTTTTCTAAGACACACAATCAATCACGAAGCATCATCGGTGGAAAATTATGGTTCCCTCTGGTTCTGGGCAAGGCATGTATATATTTTTTCCCCATTTGAAACCAAAAGATTTGTTTATTTCATTGTTTTTCAATTTGTTTTCTTTTCTGTGAAAGTCTGACCAGTACAGTTTAGTCATGTCTCTGCTCACCTGTTTTTCTGACCTTCCCAGTTTTCTGGCAGAAAACCTAGACAAAAAACCTTTCGCCTAGACAAAAGTTGCAGTTGTACTCAAAGAAACTATCACTTATCAAGTTAATTTTCTTTCAAGTAAGACCTGATTGACTGCACAGATCTCAGGGAAAAGGTTCAACTGGAACAACTTATTAGCTGAAGAGTAGGAATCTCTGTCCAAGAGAAGAAAACCTCCAAACATGTCTTCAGTCACTTGTGATTGTGTAAATATATGCACAGTTTGTCACAGTGAGGGGTTTTTATTTATTCAGCCAGTTTCTAAATGACCTTTATCTACTGAAAAGTGTGTTTTTTCTGTGAAATGGTGTAACTGATTTAGTTTGAAACTGGGTAGAAACACTAATGAAGTGTAGTGGTTTTGCTCACATTTATTTTCTTTCATGAGATAAAGTACTTGGAGAAATGTAAAGTAGATTCAAAACTTAAAGAATATAAGGAAAGCTTTATTAACAAAACTAAAAGGAAAAAAACAGTTGGAATAAACGTTCAGAACACTTATTTTCTCTTTAACTTCTTTTTTTCTCACTGATAATGTAAAGAGATAAAATTTGGATTTTCAGTCAGTTTACCTCTTCTACAATAATTTTTTTTTCAGTTTATTTAGGGAGAGGAGGTTTTTTGTTATGTTATGGAAACTTCCTTATAAGAAGGAGTTTTCTTGTGGCTCTAATGTTACAGTGGATCAGCTGCCTGGGAATGGAATTTGATTGCAATGTGAAGGTTTTTTTCCTCAACTTATAGGGTTTTTTTAATAATTGTTGTTATAAACAGTGAAGGTGTTGGCTTTTGTATTTGAAGCACTGATCCCAATGGTAATAGAGGGACTAAGTTAACTAACAGAGTTTGTGCTGATGATCTAATTGGTTCTGTTTATGAGTAGGATTTGAGATTGGTAATATGTCACGGCTATGTTCTGTATGTTTGTAAAGTTTAATTGTTGGATTGCATAGGACAAGATGGCTGACAAGAGTAGCTTTCTGGAACCTTCTTGGGAGGCGAGGTGCAAGCATCAGTCAGAGTCACCAGTGCCTGTCATTCAGGCTGGGGTCCCTCCCTGGTGAAGGAACCGAGCGCACTCCAAAGGGGGTGACGTGTCCCTTACGGGCGGGCGAAGGGAAGGGCTGGACCAAGGCAGCTCTTGGTTGTAGCCATGTACCCAACTACCCTGACCAACAGCTGGAGGGGATGAAAGGCCTTGCACAAGTCCCGGGAGGGTGCCTCTGGCTTCCAGCTGGCCAAACACCCAGCGCTGTTGTCCTTTGTTTAGTGGGCAGACAGATCATCGCCTGGCTTCTCTAATCTTGAATTTTTTATTTTTTTTTTTAATTGTTGTTGAGGGTTTAATTTTTAGTTAATGGGGTATTATTTTAAGGATGAGGTGTTTAGAAGTAAAGGTTCTTTTTATCTGCTTCTGGGATCATTATCATTTTTGGGAATAGATTTTTTTTTCTTCTGGGAGTAAGAATTTTCATCACCAATCTTTTTCTGTTTAAGTTTTTCATTAGATAACAGTTACTTAAACATTTGTTTATTTCAGTACAGGTGTTTTTGTTTATGATAGTGGTTTGAACGTTCTACCTTCTTATGCTTTCTACGAAATTACAGGGTGTCTTGGGGCATTCTGATGTTTCATAGGCTATCACTATAGACTTGCAAAAGAATTTCAGCTTCTAGGTTTGAAACATCTTTTAATTCTCTTTTATCTGGGCTTTAGGGTGATTTTTCTTTACTGTTTTGATGGTTTTATGGTGGTTTTTTTATGTGTTTTTTTTTTGTTTGTTTTTGACTCAGGGGAGGCATGATATCTGTAAATTTTCATCTGTTCTGAGGAATCAGCGCTGAAAGAGTTACTTTTATCTGGTCACATGATCTTTACCGGGCAGCAATTTCAGATGAATTTCAGCCACGCATCTGCTGGTAGCTTCGGGGTGGTTTTTCTCCTGACCGGCCTGCTGCGTACCTGAGCTGGGGGCAGGGGGACCTGACCCTGCTGGGCGGTGATGGAGCAGGTCTGGGCCCAACCCTGCCGGGCAGTTACGGAGCAGGGCTGGGCCCGGGCGGGCAATGATGGAGCAGGCCCGGGCCCGACCCCGCCGGGCGGTGACGGAGCAGGACTGGGCAGTGATGGAGCAGGGCTGGGCCTGACCCTGCTGGGCTGTGATGGAGCAGGGCTGGGCCCGGCCCCGCTGGGCGGTGATGGAGCAGGGCTGGGCGGTGATGGAGCAGGGCTGGGCCTGACCCTGCTGGGCTGTGATGGAGCAGGGCTGGGCCTGACCCTGCTGGGCTGTGATGGAGCAGGGCTGGGCCCGGCCCCGCTGGGCGGTGATGGAGCAGGGCTGGGCCCGGCCCCGCTGGGCGGTGATGGAGCAGGGCTGGGCCCGGCCCTGGTGGGAGGTGGTCAGAACTCTGCAGTGTAGAATTTCATTATCGGCAGCCGCTCTGGGAGAGATGGGCAAGTGGAACTTAGCAGCAGCAGAATTTCAGCTAAGCCTCGCTGCAGGCCAGCTTGGGCCCCACCAGGTCACGTGCCCCCCTAGTTGTCTGTCCAAAAGCCCGGAAGTGAGAGAGAGCTTTCTCAGAGTTTGTTAGTTCTTAAGTGTGTTCACAGAGGCGTGTCTAGTTCTTTTAAGTGGCTAACAGAGTTGTCAATATTCAAAATAGCCAGTTGATTGGATTTTGTCAGGTCTGGAGGAAGCTATCAGCTCTTTGCAAAAGAATCATTTCTGTGACTGGTAGATTTTAACTAAAAAACCAAACTATGCTGAACCATGATGTGAGAAATGACACCTCACATCGTTAAATTTCTAAAGATTGATTAGGAAAATTGACAACTGGGGATAAGGGTTCGCGGTCTGTGGTTTACACAAGGCAGAGGGACAGCGCTGGGTGCTTAGCCAGTCTGGCCAGAGGGACACCTCCTGGCTAGGGGACACAGTTTTTATAGCCCTCCCTACCCTGCCTCCCTGCAGTGATCTTCTCGGTGGCTTGTTGTGTCCAGGGTCTTCTCATTGGTCCGTGGCTCATGCAATGGTTATCTGCTGGCTATCTTTCTATGCTAGGTAGGGTGGAGGTGTTAACACCTACTTTTCTCTTTTAAGGAGAACCTTTAACATAGCATTCAAAAACTAATCTGGGTATAAAACATTTTAACAATTAATAACATATAGCAATCACATAACAATTTATAAAAATTAATAGTAACATATAATACTTAACCCACCAATTACGGAAGCCAGCTTCCTTAACTATAACACGCAACAAATGGAATTTCCATTTCTCTCCCTGTTCCCCACCTCTTAACATTCATACTAAGTGCTCTCTGAATGGATTTTGAGTATAAAACAAATATATTTAGAAGAATAGCCTTTCCACCATTAGCACTATATGTGATCATTCTGGAAGAGGGATCTTCATTCAGGAAATTATCTTAGGCCTTGAATTACCATGTATGTATAGTAGGTTCTAATCATGTACGGATTTGATAATATACCCATGCACTTCCAGGAATAAATGTCTTGAAAGAGATACAGAATTGTAACCTTTAATGGATGAATGCTCATAGTTCTGAATGTATGCATTAGGGGAAACTCAGATTAAGGTAATTATTTAATTAAATTATTTAATTTAATGAGTAAATATTAATTATCATTGATTCATTTACTCTGAGAGTTACTTTATCTATGCAAAAACCACCTTAAAAGAAAAGTAATTCTTTGGAGAAAAAAAAAGTAAATTATGCTTTTGCTAATAGAGTTTGCCATATTGTCTCAAGCTAAGCTAAATTGCAGCAAGAGGGTAAGCCCAAGAGTAAATATGATTTGTGGTTTATTTTATTAGTGTTCAAAGATTATCCAGTTAGGTGGAGAATATTTGCTATGGAAAATTGATCCTGTTAATTTATCTTTGTTTAGAAAACGTTAGTGATGATGTTTAGATCATATATTAACATTTTATCCACAATATGGAAGATCCAGATGCTCATGTTGTGCTTTTAGCTGTGATTGCTTGCTCTTAAAACTTTTTCTTACGGATTTTTACATTTATGTAAAGTGACAATTAAACTTCAATTATAAGTTCATTCTGGATTGTCTTTATTTTCTTTGTATTAAATTAAAGTTTTTTTTTTCCTCTGTAAAAAACTGTAAATTGCTTTCTTTATTTGCTCTGCCATCTGTGTCACTGCTCATTGGTCTCCTAATTTGCAGTCTTTGGGGATGAGGCCTGAGCCCTGCTGAACCCAGTGGTCATTTGGCAAATCACAATGTGATCATGTAGCACAGGGGTACAAGGGACGTCTCAGAGGCATGAAGCTGAGTTAGGGCAGGTTTAGGTTGGAAACAAGGAAAATGTTCTTCCCCCAGAGGGTGGTTGGGCACTGGAACAAGCTCCCCAGGAAAGTGGTCACAGCACCAGCCTGACAGAGTTCAAAAAGCATTTGAACAACACTGTCAGGCGCATGGTGTGACTCTTGCAGCTGTCCTGTGCAGGGCCAGGAGCTGGACATGATGACACTTGTGGGTCTCTTCCAGCTCAGGATGTTCTCTTGCTCTGTGATCTCTTACAGAAATGGGAATAAATACGTGAATGAGTCAAGCTCAGTTGCATCAGCTCCTACTTAAAATCCCAACAGCATGGTCTAAATTTTCTAGTCCAGCACAACATACCATGTGGTTACATTTCTTGTTTCATCGTCACTGTGATCAACTGCAAAATCCCAAATGGTGAGCCACACGCTCAGATTGGCAGACCAGCACCTCCGACAGCCACACATCAACAATGCTACTCCTGGAATAAAACCTGGAGGAGTAAACTTGAAAGTGTTCAAGCACATTAATTTCCCACGTAACTGTACTCTTGACAGATGAACACAGCTGTGGATCAGTTGAAAAAATAAAATCAAAAACTTAAGTGGAAAAACGTTAAATGAGTGATACAGAGCAGCTTTCACTGTACAACTCCAAACCCTTCAGCTTGATCTCAGCTGTACAAATGCATGTTTGAGCTGAGGCCAGGAGAGCCTGTGGCAGACAGCTAGGCTGGGGTGCTGAAGCAGGAACAGACGCAGGATTTCTCTGTTCTGTCAAACTGTGATGCAGCTTGAGATGTTCCTGGTTCCCCAGGCTCTGCAGATGCTGTGTCATCTGTTTTGTGTGGCAAATGTCAACACAGGTTTCAAAACCTCCAATAAGATTGAAATAAAGAACACCTGGAAAGAAGAAGATGGGAACATTTTCAACACATAAGAAAGAGGTAATCTGATATTTTTCTTTTTTCACAGATAAATAGCTCTGGTTAAGAGTAGAAGTACAATGAAGATTGGTTATCTGTAAGTGAATGGGAGGTATATTTTTAGTCATTGTACCATTAAAGGGGTAGATTAATTTGTGATTAAAATTACCTGTAAAAGCTAATCACAAAAATTGTCCAATCTGTGATCTGCTGTATCAAGTCAACAAAACACTGTTTTGATTTCCTGCCATTTGCTAGACCCTTGTAGATCCTATTGCAGTTGAAAGTGGATGTGAAAGTCCATCCTAGACCTGAAACTCCTCTTGACATGGAGGAGAGCCAGGGGAATTGTCTTTGAATATGTTCCACCTTGGAGCACTGCAGTCACATTGTCGAGGCTAGTAAAAGAAAAAAAAATTAGAGCTCATATAGACATGAAAATAAACAAATTGAATTCTTTATATTTTTTTTTTCTGGCTCTAAGCACAATTTTTATGTCAAGAGAAAAAGAAATTCAATTTACTTTAGATGTAGTTTGAGCTATTCTGAGTGCTCAGAGTTTTTACTTGAAATGCTCAGTTCTGTTCATTTGTGCACAAATGCACTTGAGGTCATTTTAATTGAAAAACAGCCTTAACAATTGGTTTATGCTATTGAAAAAAATAATTTGGTTTTTTCCATAGGTTATTCATGTATTAAACTTGTTATTTTATTAAAGTGAGTATATCAATCCAGAAACGACTTTTGTCCAATTCTCTGAGATATATTAGGGTCAGATCTTCTGATAGCCCAGGTTTCTAAATCCATTCTATTTTAAGGAAATGTTTGTGATAATTTCAAAGAATAGAGAATTCATCCAGTTTCTCATCTATTTAATATATATAATATTTTTTAGACAAAAAGGTATTATTTACATTACTCCAATAATCAAAGTTATAGTATTTGAGCATTAAGTCTCTCTCAAGTCTGAACATCAGCACTTCTCCAAAGCACTTTTCTTTACTTTTATTTGTTTTATGCAGAAGAAAAAATAGTGGGATGATGGATTTATTCAGAGAAAGATCATCCCAGAAACTGAAGCCAGTGATCCAAAGAAACAAGAATGCTGACAGGGTGAAAGGAGAGAGAGACAGTCCTGCAAGAAAGACTGAGCTCCTGTTCTTCATGTTTCATCCCTCAGGATCTCATTACTTCCCACCTCTATCACCTTCATGTCAGCATGCAGCTCTGAGTGCTGCTCGTACCACAGTGCTGCTCCCCTCCACAGAGATGAGATGCTCCCCTCAGAGCCACTGTGGGTTTGCAGGTTCAGAGCACAAAGCAGATGGAGTATCAGCTCTCTAGTGTGGCTGAAAGAAGCAGGATGACTAAACTCAGTGCTCTTGGTGCAGAGGAGAGTGGCAAAAGAGGGGGGAGGTAGAGCAGAGAAGCAGTAGAACCCCTTATTGTGAGATAAATTACACCCACTGACGTAATATGCCAAGGACTTTATCATTTCCTAGAGACCTCTCTGCAAGTAGATATCAGGGGAATCCTATTTTATTTTATTTTTTTATATTTTATTTTGTCAAAGTTTTGTTGACACCAGCTGATGTTTTTGAAGCAAATTAGGAAGAAATTCTTTGCTGTGAGTGTGGTGAGGCACTGGATCAGGTTTCCCAGTGAAGCTGTGAGTGCTCTGTCCCTGGAATTTTTCAGGGCCAGGTTGGATGGGGCTCTGAGCGACCTGGTCTGTTGAAATGTGTCCCAGCCTGTGGAGTGGGGGTTGGAACTAGGCAATCTTTAAGATCCCTTTCAACCCAAACTATTCTGTGCTTCTATGAACTCCTGCAAAGCCCTAAAACAAATCCTTATCTCCTTAAAGAGAGGAAGACATGCATTTTGAGGCTTCAACACCTCATCAGCTTGAAAAATCAACCTATCATGCCTAAGAGCATGGAATTTTATCCTACAGTCTTGAATCTTGAGATTCTGTGGCTATTAACAGAATACATGAAATTATCCTGAAGTTGATGCACACACCTAGTAAGGAAAGTCTTTTGGTCACTAAAGATTTGCCAAGATCTTTAACCAGCCAAAATAAAATCTCTAAAGTAATAAAGTGCATAAAACATGATAGCAATCTCCTTGGCTCCTGAGACCAGCAAAAGTAGTTTCTATTGCTGGGCAATTTTCAGAACTGCTGTGTGGTTTCCACTCTCATTAGCCAGAAGTAGGGGAGAAAGTGTGAAACCATAAACCATAAAAGAGCAAGTCTTTTCACTTATTTCTGTTGCTGCCATTCTCTTCAGTGCTATTAAAATCTCACATACGAAATTATGTTCCTCTGATTTAACACCAAATTTCTTCCAGGCACGTTTTTGGTGAGTAAAGCTGTTGGGTAGGAAAAGTGTTTGCTCCCTTCATAATCAGTGCAGCACTGATTATGTGTGTGGGTGACATACTTAATCTCATTTTGATTTTCTCAATAGTCTTATGAAGCCAAAATAATCCTTGTGATGTTAACATGGCGATTCCAGATTTCCAACTAATTAAATTAAGACTGTGTGACTGTGATATTGAAGTCATAGGGGCAAATCTCTTGAAATAAATTAGCTGAGCTTTTGATTTGTTGCAGCTTAATCAAAATTAACAAATTTCGAGGCTTACATCATCCTAAAACTCCTGACCAGTGAAATATTTTTCACTCATTCTTTCAGAAAGGGTGGGTTAGGTATGGGATTTCTTCCTCTAGAAGACTATATTACAAGACGTTGTTTCCAAAAATAAAGGATTTCTCTTGGGCTCCCTTGTCCTTCCTTAGTTCTGTATCACAGCAGAGAACTGTTACTTTTTTTTATGTTCTCAAAAAACATCTTACAACTCCTCATGGCATATCTGAGCTGAGTGTTGACTTCTGAAGCTTCTGCCAGAAGATGTTTAATAGTACTGTCGCTCCCAGAGAATCCATGCCCTGGCAGGTTCTGACAAGGTGCAAAATATCAGACAGGTGTGAATTTACCACCTGCACTTCCCCTACAATGCGGAGCCAGTGTCTGTAGGAATTAACTAAAGGAAAAGCCTTGGGAGGGAAAGTCACAGTGTGCCTTGTTCTTGGAGCTATATCCGTCCTGGGTAGCAGAACAGTCACAGAGCAGTGGCAGAAAGCTGTGCATCTTTGTTTCCTTGTCTTTTCAAAGCCCATATAACAAATAAAATCTTGAGGTTTGTTTGTAGACATTCAGGGTAAACACAAGCCCACATAACCTTGTGTTGTCCTAAAAGACAGGAGATGAACTTTCTCATTTTGGCATTGCCAGTTTCCAGAGTTGTGTCAGTGGAACCTGAACCAACTATGTCATAGTGAAAAGGAACTTCTAAAAATTAATCTATTCTTGACTAAGGGGATTTGTGGCTAGAAAAATGGTCTAAATATTTATTTCCTTCTCTCTGCTAACAACTCACCTTAGTAGTGAGCTACAGCCAAATTCCTTGAGCTGCCTTATATTAAAGGTTGTTATTCTAAAAAAATAAATAAAAATTGCTTGGCCTCAGGAATATAATACAGAGCAGCTCATGCAGTCAAGAACTATACACTCAGTAATGCCAAATATTCATTTATCATTATAAATGATGATAGCTAATCCTGACCTGTGAATCTAAGTGAAAAATTTCATATTATTGGAAGTTTTACTTTGTGATTGGAAACAGGAATGATCTGGCAGACAGGAAAGGATCTCACCGAACAATTAATTCAGGAGAGCTACATGTCTGTTTACTGGGAATTGAGAGCTTCATGTCTCTCCCTGACAGGGATTACTTTCCAAGAGAGGTAAATATAATATTCTGTTACATGAGAGTAGTAAATCAGTGGTCTAGGAATGGGAAACAAATCCTAAATATCAGCAAATCCTGAAAAATTAAGCAGTCCTGAAGATGAGAAAATTTTTAATGTAAAGCTCTTCTAAATTACTTTGCACTCTCCTGGCTATAAAATAGTTTAAAATTGAAGAAGGTGGGAAAGGGAGAGCATTTTCTATTATTATTGATGAAACTAAACTCTTGCACAAGTACTTACTTAGAGTAAAGTAGGGGTTGTTATGATAGAAAAGGAAATGCCAAACCCCTTGCAGGTAGGTAAACCACTGAATTCAGAGTCATGGTGCATCTGTGACAGAGAAGCATCTGACCCCAGCTTTGTGCCCACAAATGACAGTTCTTCAAACATTTTCCCTGTTTCTGGGTCACATGGGAAGTTTTCCATGTCAAGGAATCACAGTGCCACACATAATACCTGCAGGAGAAAAAGGTCAGCGTTAGAAGCAGGAGTTTAGTATGACAAACACCACAGAACTTTGTGACTTTTAAAGTAAGACCCTCATGAAGAAAATAATATGTTCCCCAGGAGCTCCTTGATGCCAGCTGTGGCATTAAAGAGAGTTGTTAACTGTCGTGTGCAAACTGAACTTTTCCATAGGTCAGACTCTTCTCTGCAGTGCCCAGTGACAGGAAACATGGGCACACACTGAAACACAGGGAGCTCCAGCTGGATGTGGGGAAATTCTTTCCTGTGAGGCTGACAGAGCACTGCAACAGGTGCTGCCAGAGAGGCTGGGGAGCCTCCTTCTCTGGGGATGTTGAAAACCCCCTGGATGTGACCCTGTGCAGCCTACTCTGCCTGGACCTGCTGTGGCAGTGTCTCGATCGTCCCACAAGTTCCTTCCACCCCCAGCTATTCTGTGATGCTGTGAAAATAGCATTATTTCTACAAAATAATGTGATTTTCTCTAAAGATCACTTGTATTCCACCTTCTTGTGCAGTTTTTGTCTTTTATATCACAGCATAATCCCACTATATCAAACACCAAATGAAATTCGTTAGCTCTATGTTAAGATTGCAGAAAGATTTTGAATAATTTGTGAACCAAAAATTTTCTGTTTCTATTTGTAACAATTAAATTTATGTTCAGTTTTAACAAGCCATTTTGTGAACAGCTTAACCATCCCACTGTAAAAATAAATACAAATACATTGTTGTTTTATGAGTTATTTTAAGAAAATACCAAATAAGTCTTTTTTCTCATTGAAAACATAGATGAAATAGTTTCAATAAAATATTAAATTATATCTCTTTGACTTATATCTGACAGATAAAATGTGTAAACCTTAATGTCTTCTTCAGGTCACATGTGACATTTTTTTATTTTCTTAAAACATAAATACACCATACAGTATTTTCTTCAATGCTGGCTTCATAGAGGAAGAGGGCATTGATTTTACTTGTGGCATGGAGAGTGACAAAACATCCATTAGCTGGAGGTGGGAATTCAGCCAACTTCTGAATGTATTTGATTTTTTTTTTGATGTGCCACATGTCTCCACATTGGTTTCTGGTAAGAAATTAAGGCATAGATGGGGAATTTACTTACATGGATATTTTCCAATAACTGCTCTTCCAGTTGAATTATTTTGATGATTGGTTGACTAAAGTCATCCAGCTGAATCTCACTGTTTTTAATTCCTGTTGCCCTGAAGCTGTGGAAAATAAAAAGGAATTATCTCTAGTATCACACTGAGGCTACACATGAATGTCTTCTAGGGATCTTTACAGTTTTTTTTTTTTTCCTTTTACACTGATGCAAACAGAATAAAAAAAAAATCTGGTATTGAACTGTGCTTAATCAGAGATTGTGATAGAATTTTCTTTCACGGAAGTTAAAATATCTCCTCATCTTTAAGTTTCAATAATAACTCACACAGGAAGTGTAGAGCCTGGTTTATGTCCAGTGTGGTAGCATCTTTTGGAACTTACAAAGGTTGATCAGTAGCATGAGGGACACTGAGGAGTGGAGAAAATTCACATGGTTTATGTGTCTCAGATATTGAAAAAGCTGGTACAGTACTGGACTGAAAGAGAATCTGTAACTCACAGCCCATGGGGTGGAGCCTGCATTGCCCAGCCTTAACTACTGGAATTTAGGCATCCAGTTTAAGATACTCATTCAGGCTCCTTTGAAGAGCAACTGTTACTATCAGGAGCTACTAATCAAAACCTATGATATCCAAGATAATTACAACAAATTACTCTCAACAGGGGCCTGTTTCTCCACACAAGCATTCCAGGGACTGTGAGGACCAGCTTATACTAGATGTTTAAATTCTGGAAATGTTATCTTATGTCAGATGGATCCTAATGTAAATCCAAAATGAAAAAGAGCCAAAAATACAAAACCAAAACAAACAAAACCCCACCCCAAAGTCCAAAAAAACCCATACCAAAACAAAAATAAAAAACAACTAGCAAATAAACAACAGCTACAACAAAAACACAAAATACCCCACCCCAAAACCTAGAGTCTGAATATATTGGACACATCAATATTCCTAAAATAGATTCTTTGATTTTAGACTAGATCGTACAAATTATATTCTTTCAGAAATAGAATATATGGTCAATTTTTATTTTCTGCCATGAAAAGAATATCTCAACTGTTAACCTAACTTCATTCATTCATCACCAGAAAATTTATCTGACTTTATAAGGGAACAGCATACACTCATTTAGAGAATCCAGTGAATATACGACCAGGTGGTATAAGTAAGGGTTATTAACTGTTGATGATGGTGTATTCCTTTGTACCTGCTGAAGACAACAAACTGTTCTGGGCATCTAAGCTGAATATGGATTGAATTAGTAATTACTTGTAGATATTTTTATTATTAAGTTGTGGGTAGGGGAGGGAGAAATGCCAACACCTCCTCCTCACCATAAAAACTTACCCAAACCACAGCAAAAATACCTAAGAGCTTCAGAAAGTCTGTGTCTGACCTCTCAGGATCAATTTTAAAGCATGTAATAAGTTAAGTAATTGGGCATTCTTTCCTATCCTACAGAAAAATGCCCCTCGATGCAATTAAATGCCTCGAGATTCAGAAACCCTGACCTACCAGTCTCTTCAGCTTGTGACAGCCAGTCATGTGTGAGAAAGGTCAGTCATGTAAAAGAAATTAAATGAGTTCTGCAAGGATTTAACTGGAATTGATGCAAAGCTCTCCAAACAGGAAAGGTGATGAAAAGTTCAGTCAAAGTCAGATGCAAGAAAAGATGCTCATTGATATCCACATCTCTCGGTCACAAACACTGTGCTCATCTGTATGGCAGGACTGTATGCTTAATTATGTGATCAAAAGTGATATTCATGAGAGAAAAATGTGCTCCATCCCACCCCTGCATTATATATTGCATATCCTGGCAATACTCCTAGAAAGAATAAGAAAATTTTCATATCTGTAGGAGGATTTTATTAAAGGAAGAAATAAATTTATATGAAGTCAAATAAATAGTGTGCTACACGCTGAATATAATGCAGTTCCTACTATTTCAGTGTTCAGAATAAAACAAAACACAGCCGAGGACCTCTCTGAAGCTTAGTTAACACAAAGAAAACTTTTAGCATTAGAAAGGAGAGTTAATACTAGGAATATTAATGAACACTCACTGATTTGAAGAGGCATTTCAATAGCATTGCATTCTTGTATATGTACTGCGTACAATGAGCGTCACACTTGAATTGCTCGGAAATGAAGATAGCCAAGTTCATTTACCTAATTACAAAAGAGATGTCTTTTAGCAAATTTTAACAAATTAAGAGTAAAAATCTAGGAATTCTTCCTTTAATGCTTTAATATTTTTAAACAATACCCATTTCTGGTTCAATAACTTATTAAACAAATAGCATGATTTATGTTTATTATTTTTGAAATTTTCACTTTGTAGACACAGCTAGCTGAATCAGAGCACATAAAGATGCAACTTTTCAAAGCAGAGAGGACAGGTCACACTGGCTGGTGAATGACTTGCCAGCATTCAGTATTTAATTTCAACATCTCTGGTCAAGATACCTGCACTGCTGTGGTGAGTGAAGGACAGCCACCTGCAGCAACAGCTCGATGACAATTGGAAGAGCACTAAGGGGGATGAGGAGTCAAGTCTTCACTTTCCAGCTGAAGAGATGAGCAGAGCTCCCCCAGAGGTGCAAGAAGAGAGACTGGTGACCCAAGAATGCCAATCTATGTTACAGCCACTGCATTACTAAAGAAACATGTTCCTGCTGATCAAGAGCCTCAGCTTGGGAGAGCTGGTTTACGCAGAGAAGAGCTGACTCACTATTATAGACCATACACAAAAAAAAATCCAACAACCTCCCCAAGACCATCCAGAATCCTCATCTCAATTTTGGCATTTTGTTAAGTTCAATAGTTTTACTCATGAAGAGTAAGATAAAAAGCACTTCCCAGGATCTGAAAACTACTGAAGTCTAGAGCTGATATTGTTTTTTTGCAGAAGATGATCACTTTCTAAAGACTGAGGGATCTGACAATATAGAAGCATTCTTCTTCTGTGCTATTTAATATAATAGACAGCATTCTAGATTTTTTTACTACTTTTTTATCCCTTTTTTCACTTGGGCACAGATGGTTTCATAAGATATTTCCCCCTCCCCGTGTGAAATAACGACAAAAGAAACAACCTCTGAGGAATCAAATGCAGAATTATTCATAAATGATGGGTGCTATTGACCCAGGTGAGAACACAGAGGTCAGGAACAACTCCTCATGTCATAGTGACACAGACATGAAGCTGAGTACAGAACCCATCTCAGGAGGGCTCCAATTGTTTAGATGATGCTGAAGTAAGTGGAAAAAAATATTATTATTAATTTCAATAGGTTTATTTCTTCTTCTGCATTTTTTCATTATTGTTGTTACTTGCTTTAGGATTCTGCTTGATTTCTTCTCAACATCTCTACCTACAGCTTGATTGGAAGACAAGAACAAGTAATTATTTGATCACTTTTCATTTTGTCTGATTAAATGAAAAAGGAAGTCTTTGCTTGGGTCAAAGGTTATTACAATGCATAATTAATTGTCCAATATCATCATAATCAACAACTTTTCAGTTTCAGCTTCTTTTGCATCTACCAAGGGAAAGGCAGCGTTAAATAAAGGTATTTAATCAACAGTGCATGATTTGCCAGAAATGGATTTCTCTAAGGGAGCATTCAAGCAGTTATTAGGAAAGGTGCTGATGTGAAACCACCCTCCTCTAAGCAAGCTGGATTACACTGGTTTGAAGGGAATGAACTTACATCTTATTGAACAAAACATTTCAGTCACAAGTTCCATCTCCATCTGTTTAATGAATTGAAGTGTCACGACAATTGAAGAGGCAGCCCAGGAAAACAGAAATGTAATTTAATGCAACAAGAATAATTTGCTGGCCAACTGTACAGTATTGATGAGATTCCAGACAAAGCATTTAGATTATGGCTGCTGTTACAGGAAAAAGCATTTAACTTGTCCAGTGAGTGATATGTTTAAAAGACGATTTTCTAAAAAATAACACAGTAAACTAAACTTTTCAGAGTCTTCTAGATGACCTAACTGGAAATGCAGTAAATGTAATTACTGTAAGAAATGTAACTGAAAGGCATCTCTGTATCTTTAATGCAGTCAGGAAAACATATCCTGCATAACTTTCTCAAAAATTACCTAAAATCTGAGGCTGTCTGATAAAGATGCACAAGCTGGCTAAGATCTCCTATTAGTTCCTGTTATTTATCTCATTGTCTCTGTACTTTTGGATACAAAACCTCAATTTACTGCATCTAGAATATCCCCAGACACCATTAAGTGGACACTCACTCTGTTTTCCTCTTCTCAATTTCCCTGACACAGATAATATTTTATATGCAAAACGCAAAAGCTGGCTGGTGATGTATCTCCTCTCACTTTTTCTCTTCTTTCTCTCTTCAGAGTACTATTTAGTATGTGTATATATATTGTCTTTAACCAGTATATTAATTGAATTTTGCCCCACTTGCAAAATTCAGCTGCAGGAATGAAGAAAGGAAAAACCATGTCTGAACAAAAATCTGATGGGAGTGGGTTATGTACATCATGACTCAGCGTGACCCCTGGCACAGCTTTGGCTTGTGACTATGAACTTTCTCTCCCAGTGCCCTGCCCTTCTTCCCAGGGCAGCACCAACACAACACAAACCTGCACCAGCTGCATGTTTGCTAAGGTGCATTGACCAGACCATGTTCTTTAAGTAGAACGAGTTTCCCTCTGGTAACAAAGACTGTGCCACAGACTCCTTTTATTTGCTAACACAGAAGTGAAGAAACAGCAATTTCCAGGGACCTTTGAATACAACCATAAATAATATAGTGTGGTGTGTCTGTGAAGATTAATTTGATTAATTATCACGTGCTGCAATCTCTCCCTTTCTTCCTGTACCTCCTTTATCATACAAAGATAAGCAAGATTATTCAAATGCTTAATTGCCATCCGATGGGCTGGAATTCTGTAACTAAATGTGCAAAAAGTAGTGTAAAATGTAGGCACAAGAGATACTTTGACACAGAAGACAAAGCTTCAAAGTTAAAGAATTTGTGGAAAGAAAAAGAAAAATGGAAAAAAAAAAAAAAAAAACCAATGAAAAAGGTGATGGAGACTAATATCATTCTGGTTCGTTCATGGCAAGATAATTTAAATATGCAGCTGCAGTTGGACTAGAGTGTGATCTTTTCTGGATAAAAATGCAGGCCCAGAAAGTGCTGATGAATCACAGAATCACAGATTATTCTGAGTTGGTGGCCAGTCACAAGTGGTGATCCCCAAGACTCTGTTTTGGGGACAGTTCTCTTTAATATTTTCATCAGTGATCTGGATGAGGGGATTGAGGTCACACTCAGGAAGTTTGAATACAACCCCAGGTTGGGCAGGAGTGAAATTGAAAGGATTTTCAGGCACTGAAAGAGCTGCCCAGGGTAGTGGCTGATCACCATCCCTGAGATCACAGAATCATAGAATTACATTTAAAAGAAGTGTAGATGTGGTGCTTAGGAACATGGTTTAGTACTGGACTTGTTAGTATTAGATTTACAGTTGGACTGGATGATCTTAAGGGTCTTTTCCAACCTTAATACTTCTATGATCCTAGATGATCATTATAGGTCCCTTCCAGGTAAAATACTCTATTATTCTAGGCTAGACTAGTCAAGTCTATATATATGGACATTTGGATCTTAACAATAACATAATCTGAGGAGCATCTGGAAGTTTATCAGGAATTTAGAAGGTATTTAGAAAACCTTCAAACCTTCACACTCTGTAAAGAGAGAACTGGGATCTTTACCCTAGATGTTTATGTGCATATCATGATCTTTCTATTTTCATCTAGTAATTTCACTGGTCCTGCTTTCTCACCTCTAAGGCCTCTTGACCTCTGTAAAAGTATTTTCCTGAACTTGGACCTTCAACTCAAAAGGCTGAGGTAATTTTCTGTGTGCATCCATGGCTATGCCTTTGGAGAAGCAGTGATCTGAAATCTCTTGGCTGATACAGTCCACAGAGTGCCAGGTTAGCTGAGGTTTGAATATGTGATGTTCTCCCTAAATCTATGTACCACCTTCCTTACTTCAAACTGGGACAGCAGTTAAGCAACATTTCCATGAATTTCCAGTGCAATCAGAACATAAGCAACTGAATTAACTGTAATAACACTTAATTACGTGCTTAAAATGATAAGCATGCCTCAATGCTGCTCAAGCTGAAGACAGTCTGGAGTTCAGACCTCAGCATCTGCCTCTGCCATTCAGTCTGTCTGCTTCAGTTTACTCACTTATAAAACAGAACCTTTGCCTATATGACAGAGAGGCTTATTCAATTAATTTTTTAAGCTGCCAGGGGATTCTTGTATGAAAGTCATTATAATACAGAAATAGAAAAATTATTTTTCTGTAATCCTTTGTTTTTCAAATGAACTCTGATAGAACATTCCACGTTCAGATAAAAGCTGAATGAGTATAATTGTAAATGGCCAAGAAGCAGAGTACTACAGAACAATTTCTTTAGTCTGATAATATGTAACAAAACTTCTGAAATCTTTCCATAGACAATACCTGAGCTACATGTGATGAGCAACATTATTATTCTGTGATGAATACAATTTAAATTCCAATAGTTTTGTTCCTGTTTAGCTATGTGGAGAAAGATTCAGGAGAGGTTTGTTTGTTTGTGGTAAAATCCATTAGAACTGTCAAGAATTAAAAATCCCCATCTTCCCCCACCCCCAATACAAATTGTATTTTTATTAAAAAGTTTTCTGCTTTTAAGGATTAAATTTATTTAAAAAAACAAACAAACAAACAAACAAAAACAAACAAACAAACAAACAAACAAACAAACAAAAAAACAACCCAAAATACCTGTGTATAAACTTACGGATTTACACCATAAGAATTATAAATCCTGTATAGATTTTGTTAAAGTTATTTTCTTATTGGACTGGCAGTTACAACATCAGGATTTCTGTTTGCAGGTGAAGGACATTTCATAAATGGTAATTTGCGAGTATAGTGAGAGTGAAATCTTGGGTTTGCTCCTGTTTTATCACAGAATATGACTCGGAGTGGGTCTTCCTTCCTTACCTTTCTGAAGAAAGAAATTAATCTCCCAGCGTCAAATACCATAATATCTGTTCTATACCTTTTATCATTTAGAGAAATCAAGGACTCTTACCTACTCTTCATTCTTATTTATGAAGTCAATACAATTTTCCGGTAGTGTACAGTAATTTAATTGGAGCTTATGGATGTTTACATAAATTTCTGCAGGGTGTAAATTTGTTCCTTAGCATCATTTCATTTATTACTTTAACATTCTGTATTTCTGTAAAATTTCCCACCTCAAATCAGCAGATTCTTCTACATGTCTTCTTTTTGTGGCCAGAGAGACCAGAAAAAAAATAAAAAACAACCCAGACCTTTATTTTCCCTGGAAAAGATGCACACTGCATGGAAATACATTTAGAATGTACATTGACAACATTAAGTGTTTAAGCCTCAAGCTTCCACAATTTCATATTGAATATGTCACACCTTAATCAAGGCAATTCAAATCTCTGACTGTAACACAGGATAATTTTTGATTGAACTAAATACATCTAACAGTATTAGTAATGGCTGTATAAAATGACTCACTGTCCCTGGTGAGGATTTCTTCCTCTTTTGAAAAATTAAATTGATAATAGTATTTATCTTTTCCCTTTTTTTCTTTTTTATTTTCTTACCTGTTTGCTTTGTGTTGAACAAGTTCATATAAGCAAAACTTTGCAAACAGTTAAGGCAGTCATTAAGACCGATATCATATTTAATACCTCTGTTTTAATGTCTAAGTGGAATTCACTGTCACATATATTTTCAGCTATCTTTAAGGGATTAGCCAAAATAATCAGTTCCTAGAGAAGTTCCCAAGGAAGAAAAAATTGTAAAACACTGTGATATTCATTAAATTCCTTTAAATTCTGGTTTTGTTTTCTGTTGGGTTTGTTTGGTTTGGTTTCTTTTGGTTTTGGTCTTTTTTTTTTTTTTTGCTTGATTGGTTGCTTGGTGGGCTTTTTTTTTATAAAGGAATAGGAAAGCTTTCTTTCTTATTTCTCTTTTATAATTTTTTGTGGGTTTTGAGGCGAATAAAATAAACTGCTTAAAAATGTACAGATAACACTGCTATGGGGCAGTCTTCCCGAACAACAGTGTGGATGAAATGGACATGTAGGACTTTCAAATTCCTGCCACTTGCTGCTGAACAGGAAGGATGGCCCAAAGCTGTGTTCTTGCTCCTCTACATGACAGATCTCTGAAATGGTTTAGGTTTTGAAGTTGCTCTTCATCCAAGGTAGTCTGGCACAATTGGGACTGATGAAGTTCTAGATGTCTAAAATGCATTGCAAACACTCAAAGGTTTGTTGTGATGACTGCCTTTCCTTGCAAGAGAACATGTTATCCTCCCATAATCCATTTTGTAACTGTTGGTAAAATCCCAGACAAACAATGCTTAATGTGCAGCCTGAATAATTGTTCTGTGTACATGAACCCCTGTTCTTAATGCTGTGGTGTCATGGGGAAATATAAATTTAATCTGAATGAGGCCTGATCACATGATCACATATTTTTAAAATTAATATGTCTAAGAGTGGTGTTTATGCCAATTTTAAAAGAGTTTGCTGACTTCCTATAATTATAGGTAGATATTAATAATTAATGAAACTCTTATTTTACAATATCATATCCAGATCACTGGAGTGGGTTTAACTTATTTGTCTTTCTCTGTCTATAAGGCAATGCTGAGGATAGAGCTAGGTAAATCAGGCTTCCTTTAAAGCCAAAGAAGAATAAGTATCTCAAGGCCAAAATTAATCTTATTTATTATGGAAGTCTAGTTTAGCATGAGATTGACTGCACCAGACACGCCTGTTTCTCTCGACTATAAAGGAGAACCCAGGACTCAGTTAGATCTAGTTATCTATAATATTCATATATCTTTGGTCAATTGTATGCCACATCAACCTTATTATTGTGGTTTTTTTCTTCCCCACTACCAGAGGTCAATCATTCCAGAGTGTCATGTGTCATTAATTCAGATATATCTGCATTACCAGTAAAATAGGAAAACTTTAAGGTAATCTAAACCATTGAAAATTTATCTAGATCCATCAGCTAATCAATTAATGGAATAAAATATTTGTGATTTATAGTGGTTTTTTTCTTCCCTGACTTCTGTTAGAAAGGAAAACTTCTTTTTAGTAAAGAATAGAGACAATTGCAAAGCATCATAATAAGCACATAACATTTCCCAGTGACAAAGGAAGACAGAGGTTATGTTTTGTTACCTGGCTTATCACATCACTCTGCTTTTTGGTTGTGTAACTATTTTAAACTTGATATCTTACTCAATATGTCCAGTCCCACTTACAGAGATATTGAAATAAACAGGGATTAACACAAGTCTTTAGCAGGAATAGTAGTCAAACTTTTGTGACTTTCCAGCCTTCCATCTTGGGCCACACCATCAAAACCAGCATCCAATTTTGAGCAGGAGTGTATCTGGTAAAAGCTGCATCAAAAGGTGATCAATGAGATAAACCTGAGTTTCACAGATTCTATGTGTACTGGATGGAAAATGTTGGCTTCTTAACCAGGGAAGAGGACCAAGCACTGTTTTTCTGGCATCCTAGGCCCTAAGTGCTGCTAGCTTACATCACGGATGAAATGGTGGAATGAGGAGCTACTGGCACACTGGGAATACAGCAGATCAAGTTTCACGGTCCTGATCTTAAAGAAGTTTCAGTTTAATGTGCTCTATAAGAGAAGTGTTGCCAAATGCATCAAGAATTGGCTTCAGGGAGAAGAGTTGCCCCTGATACTGTCAGAGGAATATACATGGGTAGACAAACACTACCTGTCCTGCCTCTTTCCATCAGATCTTAGGATGAGGGTGCTAAAAGGGTGCAGGACATAGCAATACTCTGTCCACATGAACCACAGCCTTATTCTGTGTTGTGATGACCCCTGACCACTTGTGGGGGTCTGTAGTGGTTTTTGCCATGAGTCACTTATAGGTAGATCCATCCAGAGATATGCACAGGAATCTTTCCCATAATAACCCAAATATGCTGCTGAGATTTCAGATATTTCTTTTACCTGTATTAGGATAAACCTAGAACCTCATTAATTTTTTTTTTTTTTAAGTCACAATTAACAATTGTCAAAGCAAACTAATATTCAATAATTTATCTGCGTCAGAGGTCTGAGTAAAACACAGTTTATGCCACTGTGGATTTTTTAGTTAGTACTTAAATGGGTTGCTGTAGTTAAGGAATTGCCAGGTAATGTCTTAATTCATTATGGACTGTAAGATAAAAGCTTATTTGATGGATGAATCAGAACAGCTTCTTCATTAAAAGAATATAAAAAAAGAAGAATTGAACTGGAAGAGCTTTAACCTTTATGGAATTGGGCTTTTGTTACTTTTTCTACATTCGTGACTAATGAGCTCTTTCTTGAAAAGATGAGGTTTTTTAAGAGATCAAAAGCTGTATTTATGAAGACCTTTTGGTAGAAAAGGGGAACTAGGAAGACAGAGTGTGTAAATTAACTATGTACATGCATACCATTAATAGTGTTGGAATAGTTACTTCAGTACAGAAGGGATTGCTTAACTATATTTTAAAGATGTTTAATTAATCAGTTGTTATAAATACACAAAAGAAGTGGAAATTGCCTCAGAGTAAGCAGAAGAGCAATCTGAGAGCAGAACTAATAATTTAATCTGATTTAACATTAGCAGTGATTTTGGAATTGCACACAATGATTTTTCCATGATGCCAGATAACAGCAAATTACCCTGTTTTAGAAAAGGCTTTTTGCCTTGCAAGATGTAGAGGTGAAGGGAGAATTTAAACAGTCCTTTGCTAAACGTCATTTATGCATCTCAGCCATGATTTGAGTGCTTATTTCCATTTTGAAATTTACTGATTTTAACTATCAGAGGCTTGATTTTATTGTTATCTGCTTCCAACTGTGGCATTAAAGGACACTGTGGGAGAGATACAGATGCCTAAACATAGATGTCTATCATTTAGAATATAATTTAAGATATTCAGCACCACTAGCTGCTGCTGTAGACCAGCTCAGGTTTCCTGGAGGCCCTGAGCCTCCACTAGGATGTTTTGGATTACAAAACATTTCCTATGCACTACACCTAGATAACTGAAACAAACCCTTTATTAGCTAGCTGAAGATCATCCTCTTCCTCAGAACCTTTCTGGCCTTCAACTTTCTGTAACCTTAACATTTATAATTAAAGCTCATTTTTCACCAAGCCTGGTCATAAGCTACTGTTTAGATGAGTTCATACCTCTTGAAATCCGTATTCTTTTTCTACAAGGAAAATTCTGCTCTGAACTGTGATGACAAGCTTATTGCAAACAGAGTAGAAGAAATCTGATTTAAATTTCAACAAAAGGAGGAATTAAACCAGTTCTTGCTTCTCAACTTCAGATCAAAAAGATTAATTTTATCTTTGTGGAAGTGATGATTAATGATGAGGGTGTGTATGATGTGGGCTAAATTCATAGTAATAGACCAAGAGATGGTCTTGGACATTGGGGCTTCATTGTCCTTACCACTGCACTGTTCACACTGTCTGTGGCACCACTGTGACATCTGCAGCTGTGGCTGTCCCTGACAAATCACAGATATGGTTGGAGATAAGAAGGTCCAGTGGACAGTCCCATAGAGTCATAGAGCCATAGAATAGCTTGGGTTGGAAGGGACCTTAAAGAGGATCCAGTTCCAACCCCCTTACCATGGACAGGGACACCTTCCACTAGTCCAGGCTGCTCTGAGCTCCATCCAGCCTGGCCTGGAACACTTCCAGGGATGGGATGTCCACCATTTCTTTGAACAGCCTGTTCTAGTGTTTCACCACCTTCACAGCAAAGAATTTTTTCCTAAAATCTAACCAGAACCTGCTCTCTGACAGTTTGAAGCCATTTCCCCTTTCCTGTAACTCTGTATTCTTGTAAGTCCCTCTTCATCTTTCTTGCAGGTTCCTTCAGATACTGAAAGGTTGCACTTAGGTTACCCTGAACCCTTCTCTTTTCCAGGCTGAACAATTGCAATTTTCTCAACCTTTCCTCATAGCAGGGGTGCTCTATCCCTCTCATCAGCTTGGTGGCTTCCTCTGGACTCGGTGCAAGAGGTGTCTGCCTTTCTGTGCTGGGGACCCCAGAAGTACTCCAGGTGAGGTCACATGAGAGCAGAGTACTATGGCACAAACACTTCCCCCATTTTAGAGATTAAGAGCATCTAGCAGTAAAGAAATTGCCTTTGTCTTCTATGAGGTGCTATGTCTGAGTCTGTTTATAAGCATGCTGAAACTACTATAGTAATATCTCGAGACTCAGATTTTTCTAACTCATATGGGCTTCTGAAGTAAAGAAATTGCTGGGGTAATCCTTCCAGAGCAGACCCTGACACTGAAAGATGTCCTTCACAGTTTCAGTACCCAGTCTGTGACCTCACCTTAGAGCAGATACAGAGCCTGCCTGTGTCAGGAAAGGACCAAACCAGCTTTGATCCTAAGTGTCACAATCCCAAGGCTAGTGAATGGCAGTAACCATCAGGGAACAGTGATGTCTCAGCTGGAAGACTGTACACAAAGCCAAGTGGTCAAATCACTTTGCTAATATGAGGATAAAAATCAGGCAGAGTTTGTTTGGTTTTTAATATTTGCTTACTGAAAATCTGGAACAATTTAAGACTGCCTAAGATACTGCTACGCTGAGGGAAGTGAAACGCAAAACGTGTGAAAATCCTTGTTATCAGTCATTGTGGAATCATCTTTTGGACATTGATGGTGAGCCAACAGGGATTCTGAGTGTTTTCAGCACAGCTCCTGCAGTGCAAGGCTCCTTCAATGAGCATATCACCTCTCAGAAGCCAGAATTTGTTCCTGTGTAAAAACAGATTGAAACTTCCTCTGAGCAAAGAATCAGCATGTAGCAATTTACATTTTCATCAACGAGGAGGTGTTTCATCCTTTAACTTATGCCACATTGCTGTGTTATAAATACAGGTCCTTGTTGTGTATAGACAGCATTAGGCTGTGATACTGTTTAAAGAAGAAATGTTATCCTGTTTTTGAACTACAAAGCCATTCAGATTCCTTTTCGGCTGATAAACTCAGTGTCATTTAATTTAGCAGTTGCTTACATAAGAAAAATAAAGAGATATTGAATATCCGTAAGATGAATACTTTTCCATTATTTTTTATTGTTTCTGAGATTGTATTATTTTTCTTTTCACATATGGAACATGATCAAGAGAATTAGCCAGGGGAATCAAAGTATTATCATTGGTTAATATTGTTGCTATTTGTATTACAGCAACACATAAAGGAACAAAATATTGCTAAGAACACTGTAAAGGACTTGCAATCTAAATAGGCAAAATGTGCTCATCTTGGTTCAATTTGAATAAAGAACAAGCTACTGAGGCACAGAACTAAACATTAATGGGAGCTGGTTTATAACCTTTCCTGCTGCAAGAGAGATTTTATCACCTTCCCTCCATCAAAACAAAGGAAATATTGCAAATTGTATTTAGCAAGAAATACATGGGCTCTCAGCACCCAATACAATCCTTAACCAAATGATTACTCCTCAACCAGTGGTTCCTTAGATATTAATTTGTGTTTCTTCACTGATATCTGGTTTTGTGTAATGCACTGATGGATTGATCCCCTCTGCCTGTTGGTCTTTCAAAATAATCCTCAAGTATATGTCCAGGCTTTATGAACATATGATGCAAAAAACAGCAAAACCTATGCTGTATTTAACTTACTTTACATTAAATAGACAAGAGCAAGAACTCTACCATGGCCCCACTACACATATGTGATTTTTCTATACACTTTGACAGTGTATTCAAGGGCAGAGACTGACCTTCCAGAGATGGGAAATGACACAGGGCAGACACGGAATCAGTGTCAAAGCTAAACAGTGTCAAAGCTCAGATCTGTTAACCACTAGTCAAGTGCTTTAACCTTATGTCCTACTTACATAGCTGATCTTATTTATCTGGCAAAAGATGCAGTGTGTCAGCTGTAATAATAATCCTAAATACTTACTTCAGTCATGCTTAACACTGCCAAACTGCTTCATAGCCTTAGGGCTATGATATGATTTTTCTTGAGATTTGTCCACATTATTCTGCCATGTAGAGTGACCAAAGCATAAATACACTTGCATTCATGGTTATTTTTCCTGGGTTTAGGAGTGGCCTTTGTTTCAGAGCGCCTGGCTTTAGATATACCTTGAACCTTCGATCTACTTATGCTAAAGAATCTTATCATCCTTAATAGCTTTGAGCTCACCACCCCCGAGAGGACAGGAGTCTGTTATTTTTGTCTTTCAGATGAGAAACGGAGCTGTAGAAAAAGAGGCAGATACCTAAAATTGTTTGTGCCTTTCAGTCCTCACAGATTTCTGTAGGTGTCTATGTAAGTGTTCAGTGTACACCAATCCTTTGGCACCTGTCAAGCAATGAATATGTTTTTGCTAACTTTGTCTTTCAGGAATGAGATCTGCAGCTTAAATTCCCTGCACAGCCAGGACAGAGAGAGAGAAAACTACTCTTAAATTAATGGGTTTTTTTCCCCTATTCTAAGACTGTTATGATGAATTATCCAGAGCAGGTTCCTAGACATGCTTCTATCTTTCCATTGACTATAGATATATTTTGCATGCCCAGTATATTAAATTAGATATCCAATTTTAAATGGTCAAATTTGGTTCAGATGATTCCTACCCTTAGTTAACATTTAAAATGTCTCTCAAAAAATTGCCACAGGCTGTAGGAGAGAACTGAACACAGATGTCTCCAATCATGATCATTTGTCTTAAAACTCTAGACCATTCTTATTTCTGAGGAAAGGCTTGCTGAGTCTATTTGTTATGCTTAAAGCCAATATGATCATATACCTCACTGGAAGAGTGCTGTTATGAATCATTAAGATATGGTGCAGCTTTTTCTTGGAAGGAATACAGATATTATGCATGTACTCATGAAACATTAGTGTTTTGGGGATGAAACTAGAGCCAATAGAATGGAATAAATAATAGCTGTAATTAAATAAATAATCCACTCTTTGATAATTCTGACAGTTGATATTTCATTCCTAAAGTTGTGCAGCTACAGACACAGGCTTAGCAGTTAAAATTTTGTGATTTTTAATTTTTTTTTAAATGCTTACTCAGAAGAAAGGGTGAGGGAAGGGAAGGGAA
>VZRF01000605.1:67310-83035 GCA_013396875.1 Vireo altiloquus | reverse complement strand
GGAAGGGAAGGGAAGGGAAGGGAAGGGAAGGGAAGGGAAGGGAAGGGAAGGGAAGGGAAGGGAAGAGAAGAGAAGAGAAGAGAAGAGAAGAGAAGAGAAGAGAAGAGAAGAGAAGAGAAGAGAAGAGAAGAGAAGAGAAGAGAAGAGAAGAGAAGAGAAGAGAAGAGAAGAGAAGATCTGAATGAAATAAAAAATTATTCATAATGGGCAAAAAGAAATATAAGTAACACCTTGAGCTATTGTGTGGTCACAGAGGTGGGGCAGGATTTATTATTCCATTTATTGTGGAATATCTCTGTATCTTTTACTGAGATATTCAGAACATTATTGTTTATCTGTAATCAGAAATACATTTTTGTTTTTCCATATATACTGACTAATGTTAATCACACTCTACTGTCATTTATGGTACCTACATGGATCAAAACTTACTGAATGGTGATAGAAGGGTGTGAATTTACAACCCATTCTGAGTCCATAAATGAGTATTCAGATCTTATTTTTTTGTCCCTTCCTGCCACTGTTCTCTTCAACGTTATAAGACAAGTTTAATGTTTTTATTTATTTATTTATTTATTTATTTATTAATCTACTTACCTTTTAATCATTTATTTATATTTAACAGCCTCTTTCCTCCACCTTGCCAGCACCAACAACTGACATTCTTAATTTCATCAAGACCAGGATACTCCCAATCATTATAATCCATGCAGTGCTGATTGGGAAGAGGAGGGAATAGGAATGCCCTTACTCTTAACTACATCAGGTTCAACAGAGACTGTAGGGTATTCCCCAAAGGGAAAACACTGAGGGGTTGGGGGTTCTGATTCACCCTGTTGCTGTACAAAGAGGTGACACATCTTCTCTGTATAAAGCAAATTGCTCTCCATTTTGGATAACTATTTACATATTTTCTTTCTTTGCCACTGTGGGGTCTAGATGTTTACCACAAGACAAATATTAAATTAAGTTACTGGTAAGAGATTGAAAGGCACTCAAAACACTCCCATGAATGAGGGCAATGTCCTCAGAGTTAATGGAAATCCATCTGGGAATTTTTGCTTTAGAATATAATTTACCTGCCGTAACTTTATCTAGAAATAGATATCTAATCTAAGTTAATCATTTTTCCACAGTCAAAGGAAGGAAATACTTCTGAGGAATGAATCATCCTGTCCTAGGGTAGATAAATCATTCTGTATATGTGCTGCTTTTTTCTTCATTGAATATAATGAGAACCTAGAAATATATATTAGGTTATATCTTTAACTCACACATAATCAAAATTAAGAGAAATTAATCCTGCATGAGATGAGATGGAGCTAAAAGATCCCAAGATATCTTTAGTTCTGCAGCTCGTGTAGGACAATCCCCTTGTCTTTCACTTCATTGAATGTACAAGATTTAATCTCCAGATACCAACTCATTTATAGCTGAACTGTGAGGAACTTGGGAGCTACTGTGGTTTTGAGAGCTGGGAAGCTTCTTGGGTACCTTTTTTAGACAGAAAACCTTCTAGTCTCTCCAGTCTTGAGATGAAAGAGATATACTTTTAATCAGCAGTGACAATAGCAAGAGGTCGTGAAATGATTTTTATAGAATTACTTGATTTTCATGGAGCTGGAGAGTTTATACACCAATATGAATATTTTCTTCTCAGGGTTGTAGGTTTGAAGCGTACACATTTGAAATCCCTCCAAAGCTATTGGCATTTGGATGAGTAATAGTCTGTTTCTTACACTACATTTCACTCTAAATTTTCCTAAAATTGTTGGAGTCACTGTTAGCCCTAAAGACAGAAGATCAAGTTTATATGGAGAATAAAAAGCTTTCAATTGCCATTTTTCTCACTTGTGATAAATGGTCTAGTAAAATAGATTATCACTATCCAAGGGCCTCACCTCATAGAATTCAAGCTCATTAGTAAAGTTTCTATTGAGAGTAGCATTTAAAACCCACTGGGGCCAATGAAAGGACTTTCAGAATTTACACGAGTAATCTTTGCATTTAATGTGCTGCTTCTGTGCTGCAGGAGGTTTTCACTCAAAATGGCTTGTCAGAAAATCCTCAAATTTTTCCCATGTCTGGATACTGAACTCTGAAAGCAGTGAAATCCTCAGTCAGGTTATAGAGCCAGGCAGGGAGTAACATATTACATATACACAAGGGAGTAACATATTAAAAGAGGTGATTCTCTTCAGCTGGAAGCCAGCCTACAACAAAATGCAGAAGGCAGAGCTGGGGTAAAATATTTAGCACCCTGCAGAAGATCTGGTTCACCTTCCTGTACAAGTTCTTCCCCTGGGAGGGAAAAAAAAAAGTTGATGAAAAACTGCAGTGAAAGGGAATATGTATGGATACAGAAATTTTATGAGCTTCCCCATGAATGGGTCATGACCCTCTCTGCCTAAAAAATTTTTCTCTGTGTTTAGACATGAAGTTGCCTCTATTGTGTCTTCTTGTTTTCAGCAGGAGGTGAAATATGTGGGAAGGAGTAATTGAGCAGATGGTTTAGGCACCTAAGCAGCCATGTGAGATGGTGCTGAGTATCCATGTGCTTTTGCCATTATTTTTCACTAGCAATTAGATAATCCAGCCAACAAGTATTTCATCTGAGCTAACCATAGCATCCAGCATCCATTCCTTGGTAAGCTTCTGCTAATAGGGATTAGTAGTCATCAGTCAGGGATGACACAATTCTCAGTGTGTAGAAGAAGAAGAAGAAACAGAGATCTGCCTGACTGCTCAACCATGCCCAGAAACCCAAACAGGCATACAGTTCCCATTACTTATGACTTCTGAGCCCCTGTTCTTGACATAGGCAGTGTGGCATGCTGTGAAGAGATAACTTGATTTAATGATTTATTATAAGAGACTAATGTGGGAGTCTTACTGTGGAGACAGAGAGGTGCTCTAAAAATCATGTTTTTTCTGTAATACTTTTCCTAGTTTAAACTTTGGGATTTGCATTTTTAAGGCTTTTAAGTGTGACCCTAATTCACTTCCATGGTACTTCAGGCTCTTGGAAACCACTGATGGAGCTGGAGGTTTTATTTTTTATGTTTCTGTTTGTAGCTGCATTTTACCTATTTGAGAAATTCTTTTTAGCACCCAACTTTTTGACTAAAACTGCAGAGATGCTCTGCCCTCTGGGTAGGTTGAGGGAAGGTTGGACTGAGGGTTTTTCAGGACAGAGGGTGCATAAATCTGAACGGAATGACTTGGAACTGCCTGAGGTACCTGTCAGTGTGTTCTTGCAAAGGAGGGTCTAATTACTGATGTCAGTTGGTCTCTGAAAAGGTTTGTATATGGTCCATGAAGCAAGGAGGAGGGAGCTGAATCTAGACCAAACATAGAAGATGATTTCTTTTTTGCTTTCATATGGCAGGGCTTGGCAGCACTGTTAAAACTGAGAGACTGACAGCAGTTCCAATATAGAAGCCCATTTGCACAGGGACTCATCATGTTAAGTTTTTTAATTTGCCTCATACTCATATCTGGCGTTTGGTAGTCCCTGTCATCTTTTCCCTTCCCCTCCCGAGGTGATTTTTCTAATTTAATTTAAATTTGCTTGACTGCTTTATTGAGGGAGGCTATTATATTTTCATGCCAGCAGTTGACACGGTGAGGCTGTGTTGCAATGCATCTCCACTCTCAGGTGTCTGTACCTTCTTAAATTTATGGTTTCCTGACATGAAAGGCTTGATTTTACACCACAGTGGTGCTTGGTGACTTTCTGTGGAAAAATTTTGGCTCCTCCTCAACTCAGCACCTTCCTTTTCACCTTGTGCTGTAGGTGGACAACAATGGTGCATCACCAAAAGTCCCTACATTATGGAAAAGGAGAAACTATTTAGGAAGTGTTTGAGTTCAATAAAGTTCTGTAATTCACCAGATAAACCAAACAAGTGCATCACGTCACTAAATTGAGGTACTGGCCAAATTAAAAAGGAGGGGCTGGGAACAGGAAATGTCTTAAACCAGCTCTGCTGCTGAAGAAAATATATGTTGACCTGCCCCTTAAGCATTCTGTGTATGAGAGAGTTTTAAAAACAGCCCTGAGTCTGCTGTTAATGTCTGCCTGAGGACATTAATTCGTGTGCTCCAGATCAAATTGTGAAATTGAAAGACAGTAATTGAAAGACAAATGTTCAAATGTTAATTGAGTACTTAAAAATAACACCTCAGCCTTAGAAATCAATTTTCCGGGGGAAAGAGGAAGAGAAGAACATAGTTTCCAATTAAAAATAGGAGCTGAAAATCTGAAGATACTCAAACCTGGAAAATGGAATTAAAAATTAAAAGGTAGATGATTACAATTAAATTTAATTAAAAAAAAAAAAAAGCTGTCCTATGCAGGCTATGTTTTTAATTGCCTGAACTGACCTTCAAGAAAATGCTTGAGACCTCACAACTAACATTTAAAAGTCTGAGTTGTATCTGGGGGAACCAGAGCAATCCTCCACGTGAGTAGGAGAACAGCCCACAGACACTGCCCTCTGCCAAAACACCAATGGGCATCCTAAACATTCATGCCACTTTACATCAATTTTGACACCACTGGTAGGTGCCCCAAAGTGAATTACAGGACAAGGTAGCAAGTTTAACTTGAAATGCATTTGCTTTTGTCAGTTCACATCAGATCCTTAATGTCATTTCACAGCCATTTCATGTTTAATATTAATAATTTCTGGAGTACCATGCTAATGTATTCTGTGAGCTTCTTTGATAATTTAAGACCATTTCAGATACCAAAAAAAAACCCCAAATCATATTCATCAATGTAAGTATAAGGTTTGTTGAGGGTATCATTAGAACTTTATGTGGGCTCATAATCCCTGCATTATTGATATCAACATTTCATTTGAGGAAGGAGCTGCAATTAGAGTAGGAACTGCATTTGTTAAAAAATGAGATCACTTCTGATCTCCTGATGCTCAGGGTGGTCAGTTAGGAAATTGCAATAGTGGATTCCTCTTTCCATTGGGTGCAGTTCTACCCTGGACTTTTGCATGGAATTTGTAACTCCTGCTATTTATGCCTTTGTGCTTTGTTTGTTTGTTTGTTTTTTATATATTGGGAAAGACAGAGACATTTTAATATCTGTGATTATCTTACTTAAGAATTATTCTAACAGTTCCTGTATGTCAGCTGTAGCTTAAAGTCCATGTTTATTTTCTATTAGTAAGTCTTTGTGGCAAAGGAACTGTTTTAAAATACTTTCATGTTATTGATTGTAGTCTGCCCAGAGAAGGAGTATTTGGACAGGACATACAAATCCTTCATAAATTTGCAACCTCCAGAGAATCAAACCTGCACACATACATACATGTTCAAAGTCAGTGTGTGTCTGAACAAATACACAAACAGAGATTTAACCATAAGGCCTGCATCCTGTTGGAGTCAGAAAAAGCTTGGGAGCTTTTCCTGCTCCTCTGGCTGTTTGCTTTACTATCAGAGCTCCACAAAAAAGGCTTAGCCTGTGAACCAAACTCGTGGGAGCATTTGCCCTCACTTCTGGATGAGCTAAGAACACCAAAGAAATGAAGAGATGGTTGTTTAATGTACCACAGAATGTGTAGTTGTAGTTTTTAAGTTTTGCTATATATGTTATATGGAGCCAACATGGAGATTTTAGGGTGTTGGCTGTTTCTTCTTCATCTTCTTCTCTCTTCTCCTTCTCTTCCTTTTTCCCTCTGACATGAGTTCCTGTGACTTGTTAATAGGTAGATACAATTTAGTGTAGAGGAGACATATCAATAAGGCTGATATTCACTGGTTTTGGGAACAAAATAAGATACGTAAAGTTTTCTAACTGGTTGATAATAGATATAAAAGCTACCTGCTTTGGGTAGCCATTGCCATTCTGTCCTCGTGTTCCTGGAGGTCACAGCACAGTCTGTGCCTCTGAAACTCTGATAAGAACCAGAAATAAACAAGCTCTGAAACAGCAGAAAGAAGCCTCATCTCATCCTTTCGGGACATGGGACACTGAAATAAGGAACACAGCCGGGCCAGATGTCAGGGGAAGAACATCAGCTCCGTGACACATCCCTTTAACATGAATTTAAAGGGTAAATGGTAAATTCTACTATTAGCACCCAATAATAGCAATTTGCAATAAATTGTCCACTCTCAGATTAAGTGAATGAGTCTTCATTTCTAAAGATTGAATCAAAATTCTTTTAAATATCTCGAGAGGAAACAATGACCTTGATAAACACATTGTGGAATATTTATTGAAATGGGAATTTGTTTTTTAACATCTTATTCTTTTTACCTCCCAGTTTACAAAAACTTCCTCATATGTGGCTGTTAATTTATTTGAGATTCAGCCAGTCCCAGAGAGAGAAAATCGAGTGGGAAAGGTGGTTGATACAAGAGAAACATAAGCTGTTGGGGAAATAGGGAAATAAAGGAGTGACATGAACATAATTTGTCTCAACTGGGTGTTTCACACCTATTGTAAGTTACTCTGTCTTCTCCCTGACCAAAGCAATAAAGAGCACAAGGTAATGCACTTGCTTATCTCACTCCTGTCCAATTCCTCAGCAGGTTGGGCTTTAAACTATTTTTGCAGCTGATTTCTGTTGCCACAATGAAAAATTTGTCCTTGTTGTGTTTTTTTTCCAACAGGGATTGCACCTGAGGGACTCAAACATTTTCCCATATAACAAAATGACTTAATCTGATGTGTTTTTAATTAAACATGTCCATTGATAAATTTGGAGCAGACAAGGTCAGAGAAGCTCCCATCTGTTTTGCAGCTCTGTCCACAGTACAATCTCCCAGTCAGGAAAATGAATTTTTCCATCTGCTGTCAGTTCCTTTTTGTGTTACTTTCTTGATTGCATTGCAAATCTAAGGGAGCTGCTGACCTTTACTCCCTTGGGTCTGGGAAAAGGAATTTGACTGGTCACAGTTCTGCTGTTGCTGGTAGATTGACTGATCAGGTCAAATCATGATGACGACATGAAGAACTGCCTGGCCCTGTCTCGCAGGCAGAGAGACTTAGATACTGACAAATAAGAGGGGATGGCAGCCTGGATTTCAACAGCAGGTAGTTGCTCAAGAATATCCCTAATCTATGCTCAGTACCCTCTTGTATGATGACATGTCATGATGACATCCAAACTTCCTTGGCTTTAAAGGCAGAAATGCCTTTTCTGGAAAGGACTTTTTTTGAGCATCCACAGATGGTCCAGTTACTTCTTTAATTTCTGTTGTGAACGTTATTTGATGGGAGTCTGGAATAAGAGAATAATTTAGATCAGAAAAGCCCTCTAAGATCATTGAGTCCAACCATTAACCCAGCACTGCCAGGCCTAAACTTGGAACTAAACCATGTTCCTAAGCACTGCATCCACAGTCTTTTAAATGCCTCCAGGGATGGTGACTCAACAACTTCCTCGGGTCCTACTAGGATTTTCAACAATGATTGTCAAAATCCATGTCTGAAAATAAGGAGAATGATAAAAATGTGCTTTATTTTGTTAGGAGGTTTTTATTTTCTCTTGATCATGAGGAAGAACTTCTTTCATGTGAAGGGGACCCAGCACTAGAGCAGTTTGCCCAGAGAGGGTGTGAAGTCTCCGTTGCAGGAGATTTTTTTTTTGCTGGCCAGCCTTCGCGTACGAAGATCCGGGGAAGGTCTCTTTTTCCTTTCAGACCTTCCAGCCTGCGCACTGGATTTTTTAGGTGAGACACAGGGCGCGTAGATCTGAGCCCACCCTTTAATCCCAAGGTTCAATCTGCCGGGCCAAAGCGATTCTGGACAGTGGCAGCTGAGGTCCTCCTCAGGACGTAGGCAGATTGCCCCCTTGCAGGGCTAACGAGCTCCGCCTGCCCGGGGAGCATCCTAGCCGGGAATCGAACCCGGGTCCCAGCAATTACTGTGCCGTGTGCTTAACCACTACACCACCGGGGCTCCCGTTGTAGGAGATAGTCAAGAACAATCTGGACACAATCCTGTTCCATGTGCTCTGGGATGCCCCTGCCTGAGCAGGGAGGTGGGATCAGATGACCCCAATGTCGTCCCTTCCAGCCTTACCCTTCCTGTGATTCTGTGCTATTTGATAATCACTCGTTTATCAGAGTGTTATCACACTGAAGAAACAAATCCAGCACTCAAGCCTAGGAAAATGCATTGAAAACTATAGTCTAATGTTTGGGGTGGAACTTGGGGCTCCTCTGAGGTCAATTTAACAGTACTGATGATTTCAGTTATGTTTTTTCAGGTAAGTCTGTGAGTACAGAGGAGGAATTTAGGTGAGGTGAAAGAGATGATGAAAACTATAGATAAAAGAGACTGAATAAGCGTCATCTTTACTCAAAGTAATTAACAGTTGAGAGAAATTAATTAAGCATAAGTATATGAAGCTTTGAGAGTGAGATAATGAATAATAAAATTGTATGATTGAATTGGTATAAGGTTTCCTTTGAAGTAATATAAAGGCAAATATTAGGGAATTCTTGTACTAGTAACCCAAATTTAACCACTTCATATCTTTTTATATCTCTTTGACTCTTTTGTGTTTCTGAAATGTAAATCTCAAATAAACAATTGTAAAGTGATATATGTAAAACCACTGTCTTTAAAGTAAAAGAAAAATGATGATGATACTCATAAATATAGGAACCACAGAAAACTAAGAAGGATGATTTCCTCACATATTATGATTTTTAATATTTTCAATTGTAAGAATTATGAGCTCAGGCATCACTGTTGGAGTATGAGAAAGCAATACAAAACTACCAGATGAAAGAAATAGATTTTTTTTCACTGGTTATGAACCATCTTCTCTACAGGGCCATAATCCATTCCAAGAAACATTCACAGTGGAATCAGAACCAGCCCTTTATTACTTTATTTTTCTTTGTACCACCCAATGACTACTTATGTTAAGACAATTCCAGTTTAAAAATATTTAGGTAGAATTCAAGGCTTGTTCACTAACTCTAAGGAGTTGTAACTAACAAGAGATACAAGTAAGTATTACAAGGTTTGGGAGAATTTATTTCACTTCATTTCAATAGTGTAAGGAGACAATGACTTTAAGTCAAGAGCAAATGTGCTTATTTTGCACTCGAAAAAGAGACTGTTAAAAGGAGCAGACAGTAAATAGCCAGAGGGAAAGAAAGGATAGAGAGATCAAGAAGAATGTCAAACATCTGCAAAGGAAGATCAGGAGTGGTGTATAGAAAAAGAAGGAATAACATAATTCAAAGAGAAGAAAAAATATCTAAGCATGTGTGGAGATTCAGACTAGAAGTATCGTAAGCTCAGAGGTGACAGAAGAACCTTTTATGGGTAGAGAATTTTAAAAATCTATGTGTACATGTGTCTATGTGTACAGGTGTATTTGGGACATTTATATATTTATGCATGTATAACTATAATATCAATCCTGCTGTGGATCAGTGAGGGCATCCAGGGTGAGCAGGATGCCTTCTCATTCCAAATGTAATACAAACAGTGGACTGACAGATTTCAGCAGGAGAATTAAAGGTTCCAATCAACTCAAAATAGCTTGGAAACAAGATAAAAATAGAAAGCTACAAAATGCTTAATAAATTTCCATTTGCTTTGGGTATTTCCAAACACCAAACAGCCCAGGATCTGAGTGTTATTGTTGAGACTAGACATCACTATTTATGGTGAAAATCTGACTTTACAGAGTGCATCATAAGAACTCAGGGACATGTGTAATTAGGACAGTGATTGTCCCTACTGAGGTCATAATTTACCATCGCCAGCAGGAGAAATGTCTTAAGAGAAAAAAACCAGAAAATTCACCACAGGATGCTTGTATCAGCAAGGTACACACTAGTGTTCTACTACTCGTTAGTTTAGATTTTGGGTGGAGGAAAACTCTGATTATCCCCCCCACATGAAAATTTGGTCAGAAGCAGAAGAAAAGTAAGTGAAGGAAAAAGGTTGATTTGATCATCTAGCGGTTGGGAGTGCTCTAGGGGTTTAAAATCTTGGTTCTACCCCAAATTTAATCGCACACAAGACATAGAAGAGTTTCAGCAGGAGATACCATTAGTTTTGGTACATCAGTGAAGGAAATCCAAATTGAAGATGGCTAACAAGACAGAATATTTAAGCAACCTCTTTCACTTCTGCTTTTTTTAAAGGTTTCTTTGTTGGCTAAATGAAATGTGCTCTTTTCTCAGCCTTCACACCCTACAGCTGGGTTCATAAAGCAATCACAACAACTCTGGATTAATTGGTTTTCATGAAAGGTGAGGAGGGTTTTTATACTCCAATTAGCTCTCCCTAGTAACAGGACAGTCACCCTCAACAGAGTTTAATAGAAATATTAGCATCAGCTGGTATAGCTAAACCTAACATTACTGTGATAACAGTTCAGGATAGTGTTGTGAGATCCAGATGTCTTTAGACAAGAGTTAAAATCTTTAAAAGTTTTTATCTGATACAGACTATGAAATATGAAATGATTATCTAGAAGGAATGTTATTGAAAAAATGCTGTAGCAGAGGAAATCTAGTTGCTCTTATATTGTATTTCCTTCATTTAAAGGAAAAGCATTATGAAAATGTCTCACTGCTTAGCTTTTATGAAATATGAACATGAGAGAATAAATGCAGATGCACATAAAATAATCACATAAAAAAATCTTATGAGCAGCATCAGCTGTAGCTGTACAGTGTAGTCTTTTCTGTTACCACCATCTAAGTCTTACGTTGTTTTGAAGTCATACAATTATTTTTAAATCTGGCTCCTTTCACAGTGATTTATGACACTCAGGTCAGGTAGATTACCAAGTACCACAGGGAGGACTTCTGCTAAAACTGATCTCTCTCTCTCTCTCTCTCTGTCTCCCCATTTCAGAGAAGAGTGATACACTTCATTTGAGGTTCCTTTTTTAATCCTTACAGGTTAAGTACTTTTTAATTCCTAAATTGTCAGCCCGAAGCAGTGCTGACAGGAGAACTCAGAAGTGTGGTGTTCTGAAAGCAAGACACACAAGAAGTTCTTACGTTAAATTATTGTCCTCTCACCATCTGGTTTAATTCACTTAAAACTACTTAGTGAAAAGCATCTCCAGCCATAACTATCTTGTAAAACCAAGGCATCAAGAGCTAAGTGTCAGACTGCCAGAGCTCAATCCACTGCAACTTGCTAACGTATTCAGTAAGCTATAACCTAAACACTCAGGGATTTAGTCATAACCCTTGTCTGAGGGAGGAAAGGAGAGCACCACTGAACATTTTATCAAGCTAATCTTTGTCTTCCCACTGGCTATAAAGATTTACTAAAAATAGAACTATAGAGCTGAGGAGGAAGGTGCTGTTTAATCAGTGTGCTATCATTCTTATTGTAGTACATGACTGATATCCTTTAGGTTAGTGCTTAAATTCTGCACAAATAGGTCACCAAAAAGTGCTGAGATAGTATTTTGGTCTGCAACAGCTTCAAAGAATGTTGCTAATAAAATAATAATAAGGCAGAGTCATATATTTATATTTCTTTTGCAACATACACAGACACGCAATGCCTACCATGTCTGACAAATTAAAAGTAACATCACAAAAAATGTTGATCCAAACTAATCTTTCATCAGTAGATACTGATAGATACTCAACCAAAGATGAAGTCAGAACCTGATGAATATAGATGATTGAGCTGATGACAGAGGAGCCTGCATCAAGGATTTATTTCATGGGTTGCTGAACAGACTCCTTGCCAACTCAAGGAATCATATAATCTATTCATACTCATAAATTCTTCCAGCTCCACATAAAATTAATTAGACCCTCCTTTTCCCATAATTCCCATAGAAATTCTATTCCACAGATCCTCTTTTCGAGTTGTTGGAATATACCTCTATTTTCCAGCCTAAAATAATTCACAGCTGGCTAATGATAACTTTTATCCAATACTACAATTCATCTGGCATCATTTATATTAATGCATGTTTCTACCAATCAGTTAAAAAAACAGATCAACCTTGTTTGGTGTTTAATTAGAGCAATGCTCTCCTCCTTGCAAGTACTGGGGTATGTCAAGCTGGTGCTATGCTCTCCTGTCTTAGTTGTGAATGTCTTTGGTCTCCAGATGGAATTTTTAACAGTGAGATTCACAACCATCTGATAGAGGTCTAACAGGAGCTTAACTTTAGTTCTCATACCTGTCCTTTGCTTCAGTTTACCTCTCCTTAAATTAAAAATAGCACCTATGGAATGGAAATATAAGGTCTGGATTTGAGAAGCATAAGTTTTTATCATGAATTTTTTTTTTTTTTTTTTAATCTGTCAATGGAGGAAGGTACATGAACATTTGGTCTCTGACTTAGGTCTATCATTCCCAAACTTTCTGACTTGATTTAATAATTGTGGTTACTTAAATATAACTATAAAATAGTGTTGTCTGTGATTTAACAGAGAAAAGAGGCACTCGGGATTTGTCCCTATCTTGTATTCTTTTAAATGGAGCATGTCAGCCATCTTGATTTCAAGAGATTTCTGCATTTGCAGGGGGAGATTTGAAAAGCATTAAGTGTGCACTCAACCTTTCAGCTGGTCCTCGTGCTGCCAGCAATGCACAGGCAGCACTGAGAGTGAGTGAGCCTGAGGGATAAAGGACTGCCAGATATTCAGGGTATATTTAGTGTCTATCTGTTGTATATTGATTATTCTTTTGGAACACCTCCTAGAAGACTTGCAGAAGCGAGAGATAAATTACTGCTTAATTTAGTCTCTTTTCAGTGTCAAAACTTAAATAGGTTTTGACACTGAAAAGTGATTAAATTCAGCAAGGATATTCTTAGTGGATTTTTTTTGTTTATCTGGAAAAGTGAAATATTAAAAAACTGGACTAAATTTTAACCCTTGCCAAGAGTTTTGAAAGTTTCAAACTAAGGTTCCAGTCTGACATGTAAAATGAATGGTGCCTCTAGCTTTTCACCTGTCTTTTTTTTTTCATCACTTTCTCTTGTGATTCTCTGTGGAAAACTATGAACAGGTCCTAGAGATGAAGACTCAGCTTAAAAATCAAGGCCAAGCTTTTTCTTAAAGAAAAAAAAAATATCCAAAATGGTGCAATATAGCAATATTATCAGATGTCTGAATCCCAGAGACTTCAAATGAAGCACATCACCAAATTTGTTATCTGTCTGGTGAGCCCTGAAATATGCACACTGAAACTGGCAATAGTTAACTTCACTCAACTATTTTCACATATATGAAATAAAAGTTAAATAATTTTTTGGGGTTTTTTTGGTTTTGATTTTTTTTTTCACAAACATATCATAATTTACATATTGAAATTGCTGAAACCAGGTACAAGAAGGAGCAACCCAACCCCAAGCTGCCCAAACATAAAAACAACCCACATGTTTTTTATCCACAGACTATTTCACTGTATTTAGAGAAAGTGAGGTTAAGCTAAACAATCTTTCAATTTTACAATCATTTTATCTGTTGTCTATATTTATTTTGAAGTAAATTGAACGATCATAAATATTGAGCAAGGAAGGTAATTTTATAACAGAGATTTTTTTGTTAAGCAGAAAGGCTATTTAATGCATTAAAGTCGAGATTCTTCTTTCTCTTACCTATTGTATAGCACTTTAGGCTTAAACAACTATCTGCCTGTGTGGATTCCATCTCACCCACCATGAATCGAGAATTTAACTCACCCTGTCTTTTATATCCAGGACGTACAGGTCTGGGGCTAGCAGCCCGACCCTCAGGTTTTTCCCAATTTTCATGCACCATGATCCAATCTCATGCAGGTCCAGCAACAAAAGCATATTCCAGTCGATTGGCTCCTCTCAGCAGAAGGCACCAATGCTGCCAAGAGACAGTGAAAGCTATTGTAGTTGATTTCATGGGACCTGGGGATAATTCACTCTGCCTAAAAAGACACACACTAATTTTGAAAGAAATCCTCTTGCTGTCATCTGCTAGAACACATTCAGTTTAGATAAATTCTTGAACTGGGATTCTTATGCATAATATATGCTGTTAAACAAATAGAGGCACAACCACAACATTAAGAGTGTCCAAATTATTCCTTAGATTTAGCATCCTGGCTGTCCAATTTCTTATCTAAACTGTTACAAACAAAGGCAGAATTGGAAGATTAAAATTTTCAAGTGACTGCTGAAGTTCAAAGAGTGCTTGTATTTTAGTAACAAGTACTGTACATATTTCATGGAAGTGTTAGCCAGCTGATCTATATGTTAATTAGCCTGCCATTTGAAAAAGAAAATTATTCAAGTGCTTTCATCTCATTTTCAACACAAGCAGCCATGCTGACTACATTAGGAAGCATCATTCCTGCATATTCTGGAGTCAGCTAAGCTCCTTTTTAGGCACTAGAGGAGGGAAAAAAAAAGGAACAGGACTGATAGCCAATTTTATGGCAGAATGATTTTCAAACAAAGAGCAATTCATTCAGAAGAAAAAAAAAATCTAAACTCTCCATAGGGAAAAAAAAATCCTTAGGATTTTCTGTTGAAAAATTGTGATTACAGTTTTTAGTTGCTATTATATACATGAGGAAAAAAAATAGGAAAAAATAAAACAAGATTGCCAGAAATCCTTCGTGTGAGGAATTAGGGAACTGGAAGTAGGTTTGGTACAGATGGAGATGCTGAGAACTGGAGAGGCAGCGGAAGCAGGTGAGCAGCATCTGCCTCTGGCTGCCTGCCTGGAAGATTCTCATCGGAGTCACTTGCTGCCTTCTGGCAGAAAATGGAAGTGACAAGAGGTCGGGAGGTGAAATTGACCTGAGTGCTCACTTGGCAAGAAGCTGAAAAGATACAAAAGTCTCCATTTGCCTTCTCCAAAAATAATTTCTTAAAGTCTTTTCCTTCAGAGGGGGGTGGTGGAGCAGGAGAGAGGGGGAAAAATAAACCTCCAATAATTTTAATTTCTCTTTCAAAACTAATATTTGCTGAGGTCATAAATTTGTTTTCAAAATTTGGAAATTAAGTCCTCGGGCTTCAGCACTATATCTGTGTCCTCCTGGAAAACAGTTATGAGAAATGGAGGAGAGAGAAGGAAGTCAGAAAGAGATATGAGTGCAGCTGAGCATTGCCTCATCTCCCTCCTTCTTATGCATCCAAATGCAGAAATAGGCAGTGAGGAATCCTGTTCAAAAGTGCTCTTTGGGTAAAAGTGTCCCACAAAGATCTCAGTAACAGCATGTTCCAATTTGGAGATACCATACAGGTTTTTTGAGCTGGAGCTATGTAGTGTGAAGCTGGGACTAGCAATAAAACTACATATTTGCAATGTTTTTTATCAAAAGTTATGTGTTATAATCCACAAAGCAGTAAACTTAATTTATCCTATGAGTTTTATGATTTTATTTTATTTCATTTTATCTTATTTTTCCAGCAAATGGGGTCAATAAAGCTTCTGTCTTTTCGTGACTAATCACATACAAAAATACCTTGGAGAATAAACACGACAACCTACAAGCTTTAGCACTCAAACAGAAACACTTTGAAATGTTATTTAAAAAAGAGGAGCAATAAAAGAAGAATACTAGTATCACTCTCTATGGTGGTCATAAAACACATTCATTTTTTTCTACACTGGGTAGCTCAGAATGAAGTTGGAACTAAAGTGTGTGCAATTGATAATTTCAAAATCTTAGATACATATTGTCATTTTCCTCACTATGTAAAGTTCTAGTTAGCAAAATATTTGACATAATTTGTCACATTTGATTTTGGTTTTGGTTT
>VZRF01000605.1:39688-67279 GCA_013396875.1 Vireo altiloquus | reverse complement strand
TTTTTTTTTTTTGCTAGTTTCTGACTGAACCTTTGAAAGCAATTCTCTACTAATAGATTGAAATTTGTATTGCCCAGCAATTTAGTTCAGTGCTTCAGGAGTGTCAGGTAGATTGATGACAGACTTCATATAAAAATAAACCACCAGCTAATGTCCCCCTCTATAATACATTCATATAGTCTTACCAAAATCAATGAAGCTGAGACAATTTACATCAGGTAATGATGTAACATCCTGAGATTACATTTACTCACATTGCTTTATACATATATATATATATATATATACACAGAGAAAAAGAAAGACAGAGGGAAATTTTAGTTTGCAGCTTTTCTGTGATTTATTTGCATGTTTCACCTAGTCACTTTCCCCAATGGATAATTTGATTTCTTTAAGTACTTTCACCTCCTTGAAGTCATTGCCTCTGAATTTAAGCATTATCTCAAAAATATCAGTTACCTCATCATACTAGTTTAACCTTTAGAATCTATGACCTCCCAAAAATGAAGATGGTCTTCTTCACAGTCAGTTGAGGAATGCTAATGAATACGAGAACATTGAAATATCTCTCAGTTCATGTCTACAACTGCACATTGGGCTGGCCTGCTTTCTGTACAAATGAAGTATGTGACCTTGCTTAGATTTCAGGTGGTTTTGTCACAGCATCAGACCCACACCAAGGAACGCAACAGTAAAGGTCCAAAGCCCTCCTTTGCCTCTCCCTGAGAGCACAAAGTAATTTCTTACTGTATCAAGAGTCAGGACATAACTTTTTGAGGGGTTGAATCTCAAGCTGCCCTCAGAGGGTGGAACCTGTATTCCCTTTTTGTATTGTTACATTCCAAGAACATCAGAAAAATGACCATTCCCTGAAACTCACAGAAAGGGAAATCACAAATCTGGCTGTGGTTATGAGCAGAGGCATATGAGACACCAGAGTGGTGGAGAGGGATCAGCACCATAAACAGCAATCAGAGAACAGCAAAACTGCTCTCTTCCCCCAAAAAACCATTCTCTGTTTAAAGTACCTGACTCTGATGTGAAAAAGAGAACAAATCTCTCTTTTCATTCTTTTGGGGGTTGGACTAGGTGACCTTTAAAGGTGCCTTCCAACCCCAAGGATTTTATAACTTATCTTTTGATTCTGTATCTGGCCTTTTTTTCCACTTTATAAACTGTCCTAAAAAATGTGACGATATTAACTCTGGGTATCAGAATGCATTATCTTCCATTTGATGCCAAACTGTGAAGACAAGATCCAGTACCACATTTACACTTGCAAGACCAGCTTTTTATAGCACTCATCTGCACAACAGGACTGCCTCACCAGTTTCCCTTGTGAAACCACTCCAGATATAAAATCTGTCATCCCAGTGTGCTTCAGTGTAACCAAAATGACAAAAAATATTTAATCTAAGCTAACCTCTAGAATATCTCTGACCTTAAACAAAGTGCGAGAAAGAACATTTACATTTGGAGTCTTCCCAATAACACTGGGCAGTTGTTCAACTATATTTTTGATTAATGTTCACTCATATTGAATTTCTTTTGCATTTGCCTCTTACACCACTTTAAAGCCAATGACACAAAGCCAGAGGTCGCTAATGTTAGACACTCCAAGAACAAATAGAATAAAAAGGGCTGGTCCCTGTGTTAAGTTCTAGTCTTTGATCTAAATTCCAAAATTACTTTTTTTTCAGTGTCATGCTGAAGATTCCTGGGTAACCTGTTTAGGTCTCCTTAAGTTGAGCAATAATCAGGCAGTTAAGCAATACCTGCAGAATCCCTGAAAGGTCTGCCAGCAGATTTTAGCCATCCACCAGGAGGTAATTATTCTGTCATCATTTGAAGAGAATGGCCTACCTGCTTCTGGCAGGCATTTCAGTTTCAGGCATGAATTCTGGTTCTGAACTTGCTGCACATTCTCAGTGTGATGGACGCCCTGGTCAACAGTGCCTTTAGTGCACCCAGCAATCACATGCCTGCCAAGAGTCAACCTTTAAACAAGGCATTCAGGATGAAAAATGCCTTTGTCTGTTCTAATTAGGATCAACACTTTTGCTTTCTTCATCAGAATCCGCTTGTTTCGTTGTCTGGGGCTGACATCAGCACATGAGCTGAAAAAGAAAGCAATTTGCTCAAGTTTCTTCATTACCTGGTGCTTTCCACTTCACATGTATCACCTGTAAAAGGAAACAACAAATAAACTCTCTCAATGTCATCTTGATCTAGTGAGCTAAAGCCTTTTGTTTGGAAGTAGTGCTTTCCATGCCTTTCAAACAGGCACGAATAGCCTGTTTTATCCTTTTTACCATCTGGACAATCTTCTCTGAACTCTGCTCCCTGGTCAAGGGGGACATCAACAAGTTGTTCATAAACTCCTATATGGTGTTTTCAGGTATTTTCCAGCAGTGACTAGCCATCCATTTGGCTCATTAGGAGAAACTGCCATTCCTCTGCAAGATGTTATTAGTTCTAAAATGAGACCCAGTAATAAACCATGAAAGCATGCCTAATTCATTGCAACAAAAAGCAAGCTGGCTTTTCTTCTTACCTGTGCCCTGACAGCTGACATGTTCTGAATTCTGGTGACAGCATTTAGATCTGCATTGGAAGGGCTGAGGTGAGGGGACAGCAGGGAAGATAAATACTCTTAATTTTTTTGAATTGAGTTATTCATCTGATATGATTCATGATTCACCAGAGACCTGAACTTTGGGTACTGTCAGAATGGTTCATGTGGATCAGGACACCAATGCTAATTCAACACAGGCTGGCTATTCAGGACCACTTTACTGGTGTCCAGAAATGGCTCCAGGAGTTGGGGGGTGGTCCTCAGTCCTGTCCTCAAATCACAGGAAACCTATTTGACAGCAGCTGACTCTGCCCTTGACAGCAGCAGGCTGGAATAAACGTGCCAGTGGAAAAGCAGAGGTGACTGCAGCCGGAAGGGGAATCCAGCAAGGAGGAATTGACTCTGTTTTCTCTGTGCCTGGTGCACGTGAGCCATCTCACCCAGACATTCAGTGAGATCTAAGTTTTAACCTTCCTTGCTTGTCAATAACTATGACAAACAACACGTGCCTCTTGAGCAACTCCTTCTTTGTCCTTAGTTTGTTGCTCTCAACTGATAGAAAGGGTGAGAAAAAATATTCTCTGAAAAACAAAAGGAAAGAGCAATGAGCAGACATAAAGCACTGTCTTATAGTGCAAGTGTTATTTACACTTACTTTGTTTTTAATTTTTTCATGACATTTTTTGATTATTTTGTGGTTCCAGAAGCTCTGCAAGGAAAAATAGATGGGATGATTCTGCCTACCCGGATTCAAGTATTAATGACACTTTCATGATCAGAAAAAAAGACGGATGAAAGGAGATATTTGTTCCACAAACACAGACAGTTCTTTCTTAACAAGGTGGTTGACAGAGAGGGTATAACCTGCTCCTCCATTACAGAAGGATGCTGAAGCATGGAGAGCAATTTACTTCTTTGCAATGACATACATTCTATTCTTAATGGGCATCTTGGTGTTTCTGATTTCAAATGGGAGTTTTCCACAGCAGTGGAAAGGCTATTTTCCTGGGTTTATGACTCAGATCAAATTTTGTGCTTTATCACTTCAGTATACCTAAGATGAAAATATTCATAAAATTTTAATTGTATTTTTATTGCAGAGTCTGTATGGGCACACAGATTTTTGTATGTGCAGACTCCTCTAGACACAAATTCTCGGTACTGAACTCCAAGATATATTTGATATATGTACACTCAAGTGTGTCTGTACATGCATTTTTATGTTTATATTCATGACATTTGCACAGTGTTTGAGGCACTAATTCTCTGTATGCATGAAAAAATACAACCAGGGAGGCTCAACTCTGCTTAAATGAGCCATTCACCAGTGTAACCAAGGACGAGTCAGGGAACTTCTTCCTAATTAGTTTAGTATAAGTGAGAGAAAAATAAAGGAACTCCTGAGCCATTAGAAGGTTGAAATAGATCCCCAAAACACGTCCCACGTTACCCATTTGACGCAGCGCGACTTTCAGTCCTCGTGGGCTCTAAAGGAGCCTGGCCGCTGAGGAGAAGGGTGAGGTCGCTAGCCTCACCCGCCCGGCAACCCAGGGAGAGTTTCTGTCGCGCTCGTCGGTGGGGAAAACAGCGCCAACAGTTTCTCTGCCTTTGCGATCTTCCTCTGGGGCTGAGCTGCTTCCCCAGGCGTCGCCACCTCTGTTACCTAGTAACAGCCGCTACACAGCGCTCCGCCACAACTGCGCCGAGAACTTCGGGTTAGGAACAAAAGACGGACTCTCACAGCCAGTGTAGGTCAGGATAGGAAGGTTTATTAGAGTTCGAGGATGGCAGGAACTCAGAGCGTCCTCTTACTCCTGAGGGAACCTGGCTGCGAGAGCGCCGAAGAGCTCCGTGCAGCACCTTTTAAAGGGGGGCAGTTACAGGGGGAGAGTACAATCACGGGGCCAATCGTGGCTCTCTCGGGGGGGAGTCGGGGAAGGGAGCATCGGACTGACCTCTAATGCGGGACAACTTGGGGTGATAGGCGGGGGGAAAGTCCAGTGGGGTGTCGAACGGAGGGGAACTTTCTGGAACCGGGCGGTGGCTTGGGGGGGGATTGACAAGCTGAGGGGCAGGGGCTTGGGGTAACAGACAGGGAAGGGTCTGGAACAGGGGAGGAGGCATGCCCGTAACAGAAGGCTTTTGGTTGGAACCTAGGCGGGGAGAACAGGGTAACAGAACTTTACAGAAAACGTGGGGGTAACAGAACATACCATTATAGTCCGAAAAAAGGGGTGACAGGACATTTCAAATAACCGAAACGAAAACTGAAACAAATAAAATTTTCACACCACCACACCCATTCACTTCGCTGCCTTTGATTCAGTACTACTACGGTTGTGTGGATGTAGGATAACTGCACACCATCAGTGCCATGCCTTTTGAAGAATGTTTGAATTAATGGTGGTTTAGCTGACAGCACAAGGAACAGCACAGTACTTAGAGTGAGTGCATCACACTAAGGATGACACAATTTACAGAATTTGATTTAAAAAAATAATAGTTGGAGTTCAAAAAAAAGACATTTTAAAACCCACAGCAAAACCCCTTTATAAAAATGTGTGTCCCACAAGCTTATTTTTTTCCCTTTCAAGATTCCATACCACCATCATGTCAGTGAAACACTCAGCAGTGAGCAGCAGGATAAGAAGCTGTTCACTTTCTCCTTTTCTTGCCTTGCCATAGTTGCTCCTTGCACCAACAAAACCTGTGCTCCTTTCTTTTACTTCATGAGATTTATTTGATGTATCTTGAGGACAACTGATCAAGAGGAATCATAGATTCCTTTGTTTCTGTGATTAGACCATGAGTGTCTGGCAGAGCTTGATGGTTTTTCTACCTCTGAAGAAATTAAGGGCTGTTCAGTTTCTGCCATTCAATCTAACATATTCACATCAAATTACACTGAGGGAAATTAAAAAGGTAATTTATTTCCTTAATTCCAGGTAATGCAGTACCTCATACTTTTAAAAGCTTCTAAAATATCAGGGCCTAATTTGTTAAATTGTGAAGTCCTGGAATATCTGTACAGTAGGATCAAGAGGGAAGACAGCTGGATTTCACCTGGAAATTCATGAGTTCAGAGATTCTGTAATGTAATTTCCTAAATTAATTGGTCTGAGAGATAGGTGATCAGGGTTAGATGTCTTTAATAAAAGCTTGAAAATTTCTTCCTACCTTTTAACTTAACGATATGTTCCTCTCACCCATGTTGTCTGTGTTTTCTTTGCACTTAAAACCTGTATATTTTGGAGTATTTTTGGGTTTTTTTTCCACCTATCTCTTCATCTGTTAAATATTATTTATACAAAATTTGCAACAATCTCCTTCTATGAACATAACCAAATAATTCCATGGAATCAGATCCTCTGACTTAAGAGTTAATGAGGAAGTTGCAATACATTTCATCTGACCCAAAATGATACACTAACATAAGTTTTATAATTTGAAATTACATATTGGACATTTGAATAAAAATAATAACAGAAATTTGAATCAAAATAATAATAAAAAACTTCTGATATGAGATTAGAATATTTATTGTAATGAAGATAGCATTCACCTCTGTAATACTCATATTCATCAGGCTATACTCAATTTAAAGCAATGCCATAAAATTGATGAAACAAGCATGCCAACTGGATAATTACAGTCAGAATTGCACCATTTTAAGAATCTATTTTGCCTTCTGCATCACTGTAGTTACTAGTAGTGAGGATGCTTCATGTCTCAGCTCTATTCCTTTTCCTGTGACCAGCAGACTCTCCTTTGTGCGTCAATGGTGAATCTGACATTGTTAAACCAGACTTGAATGAGTCACTGCCTTCTCAGTAAGACCCAGCTGTGAGAGTAGGCTGACCAAGATCCTGTGGTAATTTGTCAAAAATTAGCATGCTGGCAGTAATTCCAGACAGATATTTCTAAATGCTATTAACAAAGACAGTGTCATAAAACAATTTCTGCTGGGGTGATTAATTAGTGCTGGCAAGGTTCGTTCTCTCTTGGTTGGGTTGAAGTACTGCTCTGTAGCTCCAGAAGAACCATAAAAAATGGTTTACACTTAGAAAGAAGAGTCATATTTCAAGACATGACAGAGACACAGAGCACTAGGTATGAGATAAGGAGGAGTATCCTTCCTTGGCACGTAAGCAGAGAGTTGTTAACATCGCTGCACTGACATAAATATGTGATGCTTCTTTGGATTTACCTTATTTGAACTTAATTTCACAGAACCTTTCCTCTCCATACTCCAGCTTTTTATGCTTATTACTGCCCCTACATTGACTTGCATCTCCAAGGAAATAAAGGAGAATGAAGAGGAAGAAAATGCTGAATAATCTCCTCAGAACAAAGAGCAAGAAATATTGTAGTAGAAGACACTACCAAGAAGATGTGGCCAAGTGTGCAGGTGAGGTACAAGCAGTGCCTTCAATTTCACCAGAAAACAGGGAAATGAAAAAAGAGGTGGATCTTCCCCTCTTTCCCATTCCACTAATTGCAGCACAGAGTGATGCTGGCATTGGGTCACGCAGCTAGAAGTGGGTGTACAGCTCTCCTTGTCCACCCCTTTGCTAGATCTGCCAGGGCTATTCTCTGCTTCTAGGGCCAGCTGGCAGGCAATGCCTTTTACTAATGCTATAAATTATCTTGGTCTCCAAAACCACATGGCCACGTGCAAATTGTACTCAGGGAATGATTCCTGGCCTGTCATAAGTCCCAAACCATTCCCAGCAGTTTTGGGGAGACTGCTAGCTGTCACAGTTCAACAGCATCACAGTATGCATTTTAATAGTGTGAACAATTATATTTCCTTATCTAGAAACATTCCCTGGCACTGTTTGATGCACTAATTTTACCAGCACTTGTATGTAGAGCCAATGTATATAAAACACTACTCCCATAGTGAATTATTGAATTAAAGTGCTACTAGAAGTGTAGCCATCAAATTTGTTGTTTTAATTCAGATAAATTTCTTTCTGTGTCTCTTGAGAGCTCAGACCTCTTTCAATGTAAATAAGGTGGACCAGAAATTTACTTGCCTTCAGGAAGGAAAATATTCAGGCAGTGTGAGAATTAATTAGTTGCAGAATCTACAAAATGCGTTGTCAGTGAGAAATTGGCAATGACTTTCTTTAAGCTCCTTTTAAATTCTTAGCACTAGTGAAATGCTTGAAACCAGAACTGCATTTGTCTTTGCACTATACAGAACAAGAAATATTGCCATGATATAGTACTGGGCATCATGTCAAACAACATGACAAGAGTACAAACAGATCGTGTCTGTTTTACATATCTACTAGAGTGATTGTGACAATTTTAAGTAAATTCTTCCTTATCATGGCTTTTCAAAGCTAGCTTTCACCGAGGTTGCTTTAATTTGCAGTGATATAGTGAACTTGGTGTTTGTCAATAAATTACAACAGTCTGTTTTGGAAGCTTAAACTACAGCAAGAAATCTACCGCCTTGAGTTGGCAATTGTTCTCTTCTGCACAAAATCCTTCTCTACCTATGCCTGTACATCTCATCACTGAAAGAGGATCAGGGCACATTCCTTTATGCGCCAGCTTTGACGCCTAGTGCAGTTTGACCCAGACCAAGTTGCATTCTCAGGGCACAGTCCTGGGAGGAAATACAGGCAGCCTGTGTGTGGGTGCTGTGTTATGAAGACTAAAAGTTTAACAACATGAAAACAGGATGTTCTCTGCTGGCAGATTTTAGTGCCAGTGTACGGTTTTAATTTATTTAATGCATTTGTATAAATATAAACTGTGTGTTCAAATAGAAAAATTGTGGGCAATATTCCATAGATTTATCATGTAGAAAGAATAGTTCATCCTAGACAGGGAAAACTTCCTCTTAGTTTACCGGAAATAAACATTTTTTCAGTGCTGTGATGATCTAATGGTAGGCCCTTGGTGGGCGGAGACAAGAGGGAGTCCCCTGCAAGGTTGGGCCCTGAGGAGGGAAACTCTCCCTAAGTTGTGGAGACACAAAAGGCTTCTCCCAGGATGCCCTGTTCTGTTATGTTAATGTACCCCAGTCCTGCTTTCCTGCTTGTCCCGTTGGCCCTCCTGCTCATTTCCACCACATAAACAATCTATTGGGGTAGATAAGCTCAGCAGGTAGAATTTCTGGCAATAATTATGGACATTCAGCACACAATAAATGGTTGGCTGTTCAAGGAGGTGCTTTAAGCATGTGCAGTGGCTCATGCAAAGACAGTGATGGAAGCACCCTCTTGGGACACAAAGACTTTCAGGGAGCAGCTGGGAGATGAAGAAGGTGTGCAACTGTCAGGAAAACTTTTAATTCTGTTGGGCCAGAACTGTCGAGGAAGCAAGAGGTAAAACAAGAGCACTTTGATTCCACAAGCGATCTGCTGGAATCTTCTCGATAGTTGTTTACATAAACCCATGCACATCTCAGGAAACCAGCTTGTCCCTCTCAAAAACATGACTTACATTCCATTCCTAATACCCTGTCAGGTGCACAGATCAAGCAAATTCCCTAAAACAATGGAATGAGGTAACATTTCATAAGCGAGATGCCCACAGTACTTGGCCAGAATGATTTAGAAAATGGCCCTGAAAGGGATATGTGGGAAGACGTGACAGACTTAAGCACACAGCAGTTGTTTATGTTTATATTAATATTGGCTTTAGACACAGCAACTACTTATCTGCGAGAGAGGGATGATGAAGAGATTTACATGGATAAAGCACAACGCAATGAAGATAGGAGATTTACACACTGTAGCGCTACATAAGCCTAAGCCACAGAGACTGAATCATTAGTGGCATTTTTCCAGACTTAGAAAGCTTTAAACACAGATATTTTTTTCCCACTTAGATATTACAAAAATAGATATAAAAAATAAGTAGGACAGACTGGAAACAAACAGAGGATTGTGGTTTCCAGCTTTGCAGGGACTGAAACACACCTGTTGATACTGAGGTATTTGTTGTCAATTAGGAAAACACATATAGGTCCATGCATAAATATATGTGGACTAACTGATAGCAGAATCAGTATCCAGTTGAAATTTGTCAGAAAACATGATTTTAAATTATATGGGCACTGATTATGCATTCTGCATTATTCTTAGTTCTCCAATTTTATAAACTATCTCTGCTAATACTTAGATAGATTTTACATGGAGTGTGAAAGATATTGACCTTTCCTTTCGTTACAAACCTGAAGTTTATCCAATATTCAAAATCCCTGTGGTAAACTTGGACCAAGTTCTAAATAAACGCAGGTTTTATTTGCTTAGGAGCTATGTGGATCTCAGAAGATTCAGAGGATTTGACACAGGGAAAACTTGTATTCAGAGACTGGTTCTACTTTATTTATACTGGTATTATGTGTTTCAGTCATGCAATACTGAAATAGGGAACAAGCTGACACTGAGAACTGTGATGTCTCATATACACTGTTGAAAGTGTTTTTAATGAACCTCGAGCAATCTGAAACTACACTGACCATTGGTTATCTGGGAACTCTCATCAATATATTCCATTATAGAAATTTTAGGAGAAAATCAGTTTAAATGGATAACTCCAAGTATGCTGCTGAACCAAGAATTTAAGGGTTTTTTTCTTGAACCACGATAATAATCAGAGTCCGGTCCCTATCAGAGTGTTTGTCTGCTGTTTTTCGTTGTCTCAGGTTTGGAGTAGTGTGGATGCAGATGGTCAGTCCACCACAGGTTTTTTATATTGTCTTGGGCTTGGGGTAGAGGACGTGCACCCAGAGGGGTCATTTTATTCTTTGTCTCATGGCACTGGCTGTGGTTGCACTGCTTAGGTGAGCATTTTACCTGTAAAACCTTTTTTTAATACAATTTGTTATGAAGCTTGTTGCTGTTATTGTCCGTTTTCTTATCTCATTGCTGTTTCCAGTAAATTTTTATCTCAAAACTTAATCTCTGCCTTTTGTCTCTCTCATTTGAGGGGATGAGTGTGAGTGGCTGCCTGGGGCTTAATTTCCAGCTGAATTTTTATTTGCTCAGCGTTTCTTGGCCAAAATTCTGAAACATGGCTTCAGAGTGTTGCATTTGTATATATACACACACACTAGCATGATATTTGACATTCTACCCATGTCACCAGCTTCTCTGGTCTTTTTCATTCCCTACTTTGCAGGAGGCAGATACAAGCCAGGAAAATACTGTTTATGTTTGCCAGAAAACTGAAAGTCTCACCAAACTGTTTATCAAGGAGTATTTAGGACATGATTCAGTTCAGTAATTTCATCCTCACTAATAAGTCATAACTGCTTGCTAGTTTTTTTTCATGCTATAGAATGAAATAAGTTATGTATGTAGGATGTTTAAAGACATCTATAGTGACTTTTTGGAGCAGATTTCCCCAACAATTGAACAGTACCAAGTAGATTGCTCACAGTGCTTTAATAAACCTATCTCAAAATTATCACCATTGATTATCCTGTTTCATGAGATGGAATGTTAAGACACAGAATAATCAAAATATTTGTCCAGGAAGCAAAGAACAGAGCCAAAGAGTCCAGGTCTTATTTTATCCAAGGACAACTAGTCTATAATATTCCATGTAAAAAAAACCAAACCATATAGGCTATACTGATAATCACTGAAAACTCTTTATGAGGAGGCAACTGGAGTTTCTTAGCCTGAAGGAAAGGAGGCTCAGGGGAGACCTTATTGCTCTGTACAATGACCTGAAAGGTGGGTGTAGTGAGGTGGGGATTGGTCTCTTTTTCCAAGTAACGAGTTGTAGGACATGAGTAAATGGACTTAAGTCGTGTCAGAGAAGGTTTAGATAAGATAAGAGGAAAAAAGTACCAAAAGAGTTGTCAAGCATTGGAAAAGGTTGCCCAGGGCAGGTGGGGTCACCACTCCTGGAAGTGTTTAAAGATGTGCAGATGTGGCACTTGGGGACATTGTTCAGTGATGACTTGGCAGTGATGGGTTAATAGTTGGGCTTGGTGATCTTAAAGATCTTTTCCAACCTAAGTGATTCTATAGTTCTATGATTCTATTATTTACATCCAATAACATTACAATAAATCTGTTCCTTACGATCAGCCAGGGAATGTCAGAACAATTTTAAATATTAACACATCATCTTGGTTTTGGGATTTTTCTTTTTCAGGAAGCTGATCAAAGTCTGGTGGAATTTAGCACAAAACTGCTGATTTCAAAGAGAATTTGATTCACCTGTCCTTATTGATAGCTTTAAAGTTTTGCTTTGTGTGTGCCCTAATTCCAAATCTCTCAGGTGTTATGATGTTTATTAGAGTGATCTGCACCTTTGGATAAACTGCTGCTTGTCATCACATTCCAGGGAAATTCTCTGGGGTGATCTTGGGTCGTGATTAAGGACAACTCTGACTTACAGCCAAGAACAATATGGAGTTTATAATATAAGAGGTAAGTTAATAGATACCAAAATAAAGAGTCCATGCTGGAGAATGGTCTCTGGACATATCTTCCATTCTGCCTTCTCATCAACTGCTTTTAGTCTTTAGGTTTTAGTACAAGTTCCTTAAGGAGAAAGACATCTTCACATCAGCATGCTCCTGTCATTGAAAAAAACCTTCTGCTATCTCTCCTGTAATAAGAAAGTAATAAATTCACCTGAAACATGATCTCCTCATCCACCTTAATTATTCAGCAGCATCACTTTTGGGAAAATGCAGGCTTTCTGCCTCAGAATACAGAAGATATCACTGCACACACAGTGCTAAGCTAGAACTGAATGTGAACACTGTAACCTGTTCCTGATTCTTTGGTGAGGCAGGTGATTGTGGTTGGACACAAAACAAGCAGGAAGATATTCATTTTGTCAGCACAGGAGGATGTGGTGGTTGTGACTTTGCTTTCCTCTTTCCCTAACTGGGATGGAATATGCTGCTAAGTGAGCCATGTGGGCCATAATTTTACCTACTGATTAGATACCTACAAAGATCCTGGATGCAGGTCCTTGCAACATCCAGAAGGTATCTTGTCCATCCCATCACCACTGTTTTGTCCGTTCTTCCTTTAGTAACTCTGTAAATATGCAAATATTTTCTCTAATGAACCAATTCTTTTAAATTTACAGCTCCATTGCTGATAAAATGTAAAACTCTTACATGACACAACGGTTTTGGTGAAGCTATGATGCCTCAATTGCAATATGTGCTAGAAGCCAGGATGTCAAGTGAGAAATGTGGAAGAGCTTAAAGTAATTTTTATGAAGGGATTCAGGATTAAAATTTTGGAGCATCTTGATTGTCTGGAGACCAAACAGACACCCAGTTTTGCTACACTCCATATGAAGAACAGAAAAGGGAAGTGGATTCAGATGACTGAAACTGTATGAGCTGGCATCAAAATTGTACTCTTTCAGAATGGCTGAATTGTGTTTTTTACTCTGTAGCATCAGAATAATCAGGAGTGTAAGCCAGTTGGTACTGAGGAAAGAATACCTGGAAAGCCCTTTCTGAAGGAGCTGTAAGAAAGCTAAAGATTATTGCACTTAAACTACAAAATCCTGCAGAACTGCTACAAAGTTTGTTGAGCTCTGGGATCCTTGCTGTACTGCAGAGACTTGGTTCTGGCAGGAATGAAGCCCATATTTTTCAAGAGATTTCAGTGCTTTGAAAGCAACTATTTGCTGTGAAATCAATGGACTTTGCATACTCAGAGACCTTTGAGTATCTGGGCTGTAGTCCAAGATGAGAAATAAAAGATGCTGATGAGAAGAATGGACTTTATAACACCAATTCTGAGTTTATGGAGGTATTTCAATTCTGTTTCCTAATTGTATGCAATCCCATAGCTCACAGAGGAGACACAGGGTGAGAAATTTGGCTCCTGTTGCAATCTCACAGCTCACAAAGGAGACACAAGGTGAAAAATTTGGTACAGACGTTTTGTTCTACGCAGTTTTTATTAACTTTAAAACAAAATTCTGAAGTGAAAAGAATATGATTAGAAATGAGTAAAACTCAAGTGAGGATAAATAAAAAGCCAAAAAACCTTGATTTCTGAATTGTATCCTAGGATTAACTACAGTATTAGGATAACTGAGCATTTTTCAAAACTTTCATACATCTGGATGGGCTGGAAACACTAGTCCTCCTTCTTTCTGCAGATTGGAGGCAACCTGTGTCCTGTTAAACCTCTTTTGGGTTAAAACACATTTAGGTACATTTCCAGGTGTTTGAGCTATAATTGCATACACTGCTTCCATTCTTTAGCCTCCTTTAGGAGAATGATCAGGATATTTGATCACAATGCTCTGTTTAATCTTTATGCCTTTCTGAACTTGGATAGTATCAGAGGAAAAAGATATTAGAAATATTTATTCAAGTGAAGGTAACAACTTAGTCAAGTAAGTTTGTGACTATTACTGAGCTGAAACTTTCAAAAAAAATGAGACACCTGTGATTCTTTTAAGTAAACCTTTTGGAAAAGATAATTTAGAGAAAAAGTTTGGTGTGTTTGTTTGTTTGTTGGGGCATTTGTGTTTTATTATAAGTTTACAGTTAAAAATAATTTTATTGTTAGTATTGACATCTATGCAGGGAAAAGGTTGTAATGGCTACACTTAATTCACACCAATTTTTTTTTTTTTTTAATAAGGAAAATGTGTCTTGATTTTTTTTTTTAAATATATTTGATTTGACACCAAATAGATGATTTTAGGATCATCTCTTAAGCAGCTCATCAACAAAGCAAAGCTAGGTTTGCATGTACTTTTCTGAGACTAATTGTTGAGTCATGTTACTGCTTCTTGCATCCTGGAAATACCCAAAGCTTCTCACTAGCAGATAATAATATGTCTATGTCCATTGTCTGGAGGTTCTAAGCCCAAGAGGTTCTGAAGCAGGAAGGAACCCATCGAATTGCCCAGGAAAATTTTGTTACAAGTCCATTTGCAAGGTGGCTGGTACTTTATATGGAATCTACATTCCAGTGTAAGAGTGTCAGTATGACAAGAGGTAATGGCTATGTTTGAACTAGATAAGAGGAAGAATTTTTTTTTATGATCAGGGTTGTAAAATACTGGAACGTTTTGCCCAGAGAGGCTGTAGATGCCCCATCCCTGGAAATATTTGAGGTCAGGTTGGAAGGGGCTCTGAGCAACCTGATCTAGTTGAAGACGCCCTTGCTCATTACAAGAAGGTTTGATTAGATAAAATTCCCTTCCTGTATTTGTTGGGGCAGCCATTACACACACAGACAGTGCCTCTTTCAAGGGCCAAAAAGCTGTTTATTCATGAGAGCAGCTTCCCTTTATACACTTTTGTATGTTATCATTCATGTTACATATGCATTGGCTGCTAAATTACTACAGTAGATTCATTGGCTATTATTTAACTACAATATACTACCATTGGTCATCTCTAACATAAGCATTCAAGCATTCAGAAAAATAACAATTACAGATATGTTGCTGTTTTTCTCATTCTGTTGTTTAAATTTCTTGCTTCTGTTGGTACTACATTTTCATGGGTAAAAACTAATTCTTCTAAAATTTTTCTTCTCATGGGCTTTTCTCACAGTCCTTCTCTAGCTGAAGTAACATGTCTGAGCCATGATTTTACAAAGGTAGAAAGGCCTTCATTTTATAAGGTTTTACCTATATGCAATACTTTCCAATCTAAAATATTCTTGTTGAATTATATGTTGAATGCTGACTCTTTTTCCCAATGGGAACCTGATTTATAAGACAAAGAGCACCTCAGATAAAGTCATCTAAGCAGCTGAACAAGGTCTCATTTTAAACTGTAGAAGTGAGAGGCCTGGGCACTCGTTGTGGACCAAAACATTATGAACAATGAATATATGGATAAAATATAGTTTAATTCTGAGCTGCAGTGACAAAAACTTAAATCAAAAGTGCTCTTCCTTAAATGGAAATTATTTTAAATATCTACTTTTATTTATCTGGGGCAAATTTTACTTTATTTGATTATTTATTGTACTGGACTGGGTATGAGAGCATTAATTCTTCAACTCATTTAATCTCAACAGTAAAATATAATTTGAAAATATAAATGAAGGAAAGAAGGAAATAATGGTCTTATCTCTGCACTCCAATTTTTTATAGCATTTATTATAAATGTTGATGTATGGTATTGTTGCCTTTCCCTGGTCTTAAAATTAAAACCAAAACACAGTTTATGGGGAAAAGGGGTTTTTACCTTGGTATTTATTTCAGGATCCTAGGGTACAGCACTTCATATGGGTGGAATGCCCTGAAATGCATGCACCTCCTCACACTGAAATACACACAATTATAGGCCTTGCAAAATTAACATATTTATCAAAGATCCCCCAGTGAGAGACTCGAGTGAACCCTCCATTCTGAGGAACCTTCCCCCTGGTTGGTTTGTCTTAGTTTACAAGAATGTGTCCTGGAGAGGACCTTGGTGTCTGGGGCTTCCAGAACATTTGGTCTCCTGGTTTAACAGTAGAGTGAGTCTGAGCTGAGTTATCAGGCTTGGAAAATTACAATATGTAGGCTAAAAGCACTAAGAATACATAAAACTATAAAAGAGTATGTTAAAGGGGTATAAAAGAAAAAAACAAAAAATCATTCTGGCATCAGTATTCATCAACCTCTTTCCCACAACACTTGCAAGCATGACTTTTGAAAAATCACATCCATCTGTTGATATATCACGTCAATCACAGTTATCCTTTAAATATATTTACCAAGAGGAATATCTTGAAAAAATATGTCTGACGGTGATTAACTGCCTTTTATGCAACAGCTAGGTATTAGGAGAGTTTAAATTGAAGGTATTATGTGGGTTTACTGGCCTTGTCATTTTTATCCCCCTTTAAGAATAAATTTTATTTATGAAGTAGAATTAGTTCAATGAGGGATAAATTTGGTGCATACCAGCTCCTCACAGTCATTTTATTCAATTAACATTTTGGTTGAAAGGTTGTTCATGTATGTGTGAATTTGTCACTTTTTGTCTGCACTGTGCAATGTGCTGCAAAGTGGAGGCTTGGGAGATGAAAGGCACAACTGCTGAGTAGTTTTGAATGAGCAATAGGAGACACTGACAACTCAAATTTTAGAGTATTTAGGACTTTTGCAGGGCTGATTTAGCTTTAATGGATAACATGAAGTCTGAACATGGAGTTTTTATATAGTGAAAAGATAGTCTAGGCTAACAAAGATTTAAATTTAATTTTAAATTTCAAAATTTATTAATTAAATATTTCAAATGCAAACACATTAGTAGGAAATCTCTTTAGTATCTGCAGTCTCATGTACCCTTCTCACTCCTCCTCAAAATATCACTGACATCTACTTGCTAGCCCATTGTTTTAGCTTTGACAGAACCACTCAGCAGCTCCCACGAATTCCCTGTAACTTCTTCCCTCATATATTTGGGAATGCCTGGATTTACTTTTACTGTTTAAAGATGTAATTCCACAAAGGATTACGTCTGGATGTGAAGACTCTTCCCATGAATATCCCTCATCTCAGGGTTTTAAAGTGTCTGCGATGGTTATTTAAATAAACACACATAGAGAAACTCATACTCTACAAAGGGGATAAGTAAGAAAGAAAGCTTACTCATCTGGGCTTAATAAAAAATTTTCATCTTTTCTATGTCATACATTATTTTAGGGACATATCTAGGTATTTCTAGGTTACAGATGGGCAGGAAACTTCTTCAAATTATAAGCCCTGAAAAGCTTTCATAAGCTTTTTCTTCCAAATCAGGTGAAAAGGCACATCTTTCAAAGTCTGTCATTGAGCAAAAATGTGAATATGGGTGCAAAGTCCATATTAAAAATACCCAATGGGGGTAACAGGTTCAAGTGCAACAGACAAGGTGTAGTCTCTCTCCTGCTTATCACAGCACCAAAGAAAACAGAAATCTGACAGACTATATAAATAAAGTTGCCTCTTTTGGATGAAAGACTAATTTGGAAAAAATTCAGGTGGCAGAACCAACATTCAAATCACTGCTCAGCACTAGGCAGAGTAAAGGAATCTATTGGAGACTCTCACAGCCTAATGAAGTAGCCCTGCTACTCCAGTGTAGCCTTCATTCTTACTCAATTTCATCTACACATAAGCAACCTTTCCTTGATGAAGTGTCCTGTTTATTCTAAAAAAATAAGCAGCTGTTTGAAAATGAAAACACACAAATGCACCACCGGAAAACAGATCTCAGCCTTAGTCAAGAAGTATTACAGAGTGCACAGGACATTCCTTAGAGATAGATGTGCATGACTCTGTTGGCATGACTGAATCAGATTCTGACCAGCTCAATCACAACAATATCAAAGCAATCTCCATATCAAGTTTTTTAAACTGCAGTCTCCATTTTGTCAGCATGTCTTTTTGACCACGTAAAAGCACTCTCATCATCCCCAATGCTTTACTTTTCCACAGTGCTTTTAAATGAAGAGAGTTCTGGTATGTCCTGTTGTCATCTGCCAATGCATTGCATGAGGGTAAAGAGCATCTCTGTTTATCTATGTTCATGTGCATTTGCAATTTTCTTCTTGCCTTCTGTTTTCAGTGATGGAATGGACTTCAAGGATGCAATTTTGTCTTTGTGTCTATCATTCCAGATTTCCTTAATTTTATTAATAGTAACTCGATTGACTTGCTGCTTGCCCACACAGGCACTTTCAATAGAATTATTCTGAATTAAAGGTGTTATTTGAAATGGATTGCTTAAGCATATGAAATTACTATGTGGCTATTCCAAATGGAATGAAAGCAGACTTAACTGAATTTCCCTCCTTCACTTCCAAAGCAAACAGAACCCAAATTATCAAACTAGGTGCAGCTTCCTGAGGAATTTAAATCATGATAACCCCTCAGATGACAGATGTGTGTCATGACCTATTTGTGTTACTCTCTGGGCCCACAGGCTTCAAAGAAAGGAAAACAGGCATAGATGGGAAAGTAGCATTTGAGGAAAAAAAGAAAAAGATTGAAGAATTCTGACCAACTACCCGCACAGGTCATAAATATTTAATACATTTCTGTGTGTAAAATTGATTGTCCAGAATGCAATTTCTTACACGTGCCTAGTAGCAGAATATCAGTAGCATGACTATGCCATCTCTTCTAAGACACTAAGCTGCCATGAATGTGGGAAGATTCAGGGTGGTGAAAATCTAACAGGAGAATTTCCAATCTGATCAGAAGCAACTTGGCAATCTGTTTTGCCAATCAGCCCCAGTGTTAACTACATCTGAACACACCCATGTACCCAAAGAGCCTGGGCAATTGGATTACAAGTCAAAACAGACTGAAACAGCCTGGAAAACAACTTCTAGCAGTGATACACATCTAGGACATTGCAGAATAGATGAAGAAAAGATGTTTTTAAACCATCCATTAAACAAAGTCTTAAAAGCAGTATAACATTCACAGTATTTTGAAGACTGTTAAGATGAACTCTCATGAATTCTCATGTGCTCTCTCACGACCCCACAACATCCATCACCCCAATATAATGTACATCTTAGAAGAGTATCAAAACTGTGACCAATTCTTCCTGGCCTGTGAACTGGAAGGTTTATTTTGAGATAAATTGTACACAGAGAGGGTGGATGTAGGAGGAGGCTTATGTTACATCCTTATCCACAAGTCCATGACCTCTTGGAAAGCTTCCAAAAGCTCTGTCTGTGTGATGAAGGTGGCAGAAAAGAAACATATGCTGTGATCTGTTCACATACATGAAACAGGCACAGGAAGGAGAAAGATCTTAGGAATTCAAGGAAAGAAGGAAAAAGGCTGTGAGAGCCTGGCCCGTAACCAGCACCCGTTATAACCTGCTAAAAACATTTGTATGTGCTTTAGTTAAATTACAAACTGCTCAGTGTTCCATTTCTTATGTGCATGTGGTTAGCAGCATGCCAGTAGACATATCTATAACATCACATCTGCTAAAACACTGATTATTCTCCTAGGGAGGTGGGAAACTTGGGGGTATAAATCCCCTCTTTGAAACAGCTGACAAACAAACTTCTGTTCTGAACAGAAGGTACATGGAAACTTGGCTTTGAAGATGGGACATGTAGAGTTCACAAAAGCTGACAAGAGAGTGCTTTAAAAGAAAAAAGGATTAGCATAAAAAAATTGAATTCTTCTCCATCATAAATATTGATGGTTTTCATATATTAATGAATATTGAAAGAGTTTCTTTAGATAAGATTTTTCTTTTCAATTTATTTTAATTTTTTTTCACATTCTGATTGCATATTAATGTCACTGTTTACATAAAGATTATCACTGAGTATTTTTATCTTGACATAGCATGCAAAGGTAAGATTTACTAGAAAAGATTTTGGCCTGATCATTTTTGATGAACTCAGGGTCTCAAACAAGCTTTTTGTGTTTTGCTCAAACAGCTATAGATTATTCATCACTGTCATACTGCTGATTTCAGGAGCTGTACACCATATGTGAATAAAGTTAGACTCTCCAGCAGTTTGAACTGCCAACATGGTATTTCATGGTACAGAATTTTACATGAAGTGAGTTTTTACCCTGTATTGGAATTGTGTGACCTACAGTAAGTAATTAAGTACTAATTCCTTCTTCAGTGAACAAGGAATTGTGTCTGACAGAAAACAGGACCAGGACTAAAGACATGATGGAAATACTAGCTTTGTGTTCTCTTTGTCACATCTGTGTGTCTGCCTTGGGACAGTATTTCCCTTTACCTATTTAGCTGATTTATAGGATTCTATTCAGATGTAACAATTCAGCAAAATGGAATTTTCTTGCTGGTCTAGAAAACATCTCTGGTTTTGAGATTTCTTATAGGCTCTTAGGACACAGGATAGGGAAATGCAGAACCACATGGAACACAATTTATTATTTACTTATTTTATGTATTTTTCTTTCATGTGAACCGCTGAATTTGAAACTGGATGTGGTATAAGGGCTGCTGTGGAAGATAGCAATCCTAACCACGAAAATAACCTGAAGAGGCTGCTCTTTAGTGACTCAGTCTGCTTTTGAAGGTTTACATTTTTCCATTTTTTTCAGCAGATTTTCATGATTATTTTAATTGTTCTGAAACAATTTGCCAAATTATCTTAATCATCTGATGATAAAGTAGTTGAATAATTTCTTTTCTTCCACTTACAGCATTTTTTTTCCTCCAGCTGTTCCTAACAGAATGTAAGACTGAATATACAAACGTGTGCTGTTTGATGTTCTACTTCAATGTCAGATATTGTATGAAATATGGTCTGTGAGGTAACCATGTGCTGAAAACAAGGTTCTTCTTGTTATTATGGGTTCATTAAATACGCCTGCCTGATTCTTGCACAGCTCCATTTTCTTTTCAACATCAATGCCATCATTTGGCTTTCTCATAGCAGGGATCTGTGGTACTGAACTTCATCTAGCACTGATCATTATGCAGTTAACCTCAGGAGAGAATCAGCTCCCTTTCCCCATCATAGATGATGAATAGAGAATATGGATAAAGATATTTTAAAAAGGTTGTCAGCTGAAACATAAATTATAAACTATAAAGTTATACCTAGTCAACATTGTAGCCCTTGATAGACATGTAGCAGGACGCTTGGTGAAAGAGTCCTATGACAACCCACAGAATGAGTATTTAGAACATTATTTAAAAGTGGAACCACAAAATCAAAGTTGACCACAAAAAGGGAGCCTACAGAGGGTAGAAGCAAAGGCAGGAGCCCAGAAGGAATACACAGAGGCTTGTCATGACCCAGCAATGTTCACTCACAGCGCAGAAATACAGTTCTATCCTGGGCTGCTTCAAAGGCAGCATGGCCAGCAGGTCGAGGGGGTAATTCTGCCCCTCTGCTCTGTTCTGGTGAGACCTCACCTGGATTATTGTGTTCAGTTTGGGGGTCTCCAACATAAAAAGGTCATGGACCTGTTGGAGTGAGTCCAGAGGAGAGGCATGAAGATGATCAGAGAGGAGACTGTAGCACCTCTCCTATGAACACAGGCAGGGAGTATTGGGGCTGTTCAGAAGAGAAGGGTCTGGGCAGAGCTTATTGCACCTTCCAGAACCTAAAGATGGCTCATACAGGAAAGCAGGAAAGGGAGATTTGACAAGGGAAAGGAGTGATAGGATGAGGGGGAATGGCTTTAATCTGAAAGAAGGTAGGTTTATAGTAGATATTAGGGAGAAATTCTTTAGGGGGAAGACGGTGATGTACTGGAACAGGCTACCCAGTGAAATTATGGATGCCCCAAGCTGGAAGTGTTCAAGACTAGGTTGTTTGGCCCTGAGACCTTGTGGGGCTTTGAACAGTCTGTTGTACTGGAAGGTGTCACTGCCAGGCAATGCAAAGGTAGTATGAAAACAAATACAAAAAACCACATACAATATGGCATTTCATAAAATGGTAGCTCCCTGTTGTATGGAATCTTTACCAAAATGGCAACACCAAGTATTCAGTGGGAAAATATTTTTTTTTTGTGGTAAGATCCCTCCGAATTAACCACATCAGGTGGAAATAGGGCCATTGCTGCTGTCAGTGGATTCCAGGGTAGTACATGGCCATGTGAGGTGTTTTACAAAATTTCAGACAAAATTACAAGGTTATTTGTAACAAGGAAATTACAAAATTTCCAAGGTTAAGCCACCAGGCAGAGTTAGTTACCAGCAGACCCTCGGTGTGGGTCACCCTATGGAGAGGCTAAAACACATCACAGAAATCTCCCACCACTGAAGCAGAAGATGGGAACACCACTTCTGCACCACCATTTTTAAATTAGCACAGGCTTGTAGGGTATCTGCACCCACAGGCTGCACTCTGACAGCATGCATTAAGGAAATACTGATTTAATGTCTTCTAGTCATAATCTTTTCCCTTTCCCTTCTGTAGCTTGATGCACCCATGGGTTGTTTCCTTTGTGAAAACACTTGCATAAGTGTGATCTCTGTGGGCATGGAACCCTCAGGTGACCCATAAAATAAGTACAGTATAAAAAATGTACAGCTTTCTCTGAAGTGCTTCTCTGAGAGATCAAACAAGCCCCAGCACTGGTGTGAAGTAGGAGATGAAAATGAAAGTTACTCAGGGCCTGAAGAGAAAGGCAATGAGACCATCCTGTGGCAGAGAGATCAAGGTGTGACATCGCCTTCACTGTGACACAAAACTGCAACTTAACTGTTCACAGAGAAAACACCCAAACTAAAATAAAGTAAATAAAAACAGAATAAAGTGCATTCTCTGGCACTGAGATCATTTAGCACGGCAGCTTTGTTATGAGTGAAATGACACACGCTCAGAAGGGAGAAGTAGCACATATATTGATATAAAACAGTGATTTTACAAAGCTGATGGTAAATGTGACAGTGATTCAATAAGATTCAGTGGCAAGTCTTTCTGTAGGGTTTGCTGCATAGAGAATGGGGTCAGGGAGAGCTTTTCATTGACTCATGTATTCTGAATTTCTTCTCAGTGAGGAGTTTAGATGTGGCTGGATCCAGACTTAGTCCCAGACTTGGTCAGTGGATTGTGTTTAAAGAATTAGATCTGTGCAATCAATTAAATCACTTTTCTAAGATTTCAATCTTTTCCAGTTCACTGAGTATTTAACACAATAAAGACTCTCTTGGCCTATAGGAGTAACCTTGAGAGGTGTCACTGCTCAAGGGGAGATCCTGGCATGCAGCTCACTGCCACACTATTTATGTCCTCTATTTATGGAGTAACATGATTGATCCAGTTATATTTGCATACTGACTAAAGATATTAGTTTCTTCCAAACCTGGCTTAAGTCAAGGTGCTTGACCAGAACGATTGGTTAAGCAGGTGCATTGCTTAAATTATCCCTTTGCTATTTTGTTGTTATCTGCTTCCTCTGAAGCCAGTTTGAGTGACCAGACAAACAGATTACAACTGTCACTGGAGATTATCACCTGAGCAGGGTTACAGGAAACAGAGGTCAGGTTGGGACATCTTTCTTGTCCAAACCATAAAATCGTTATTTTACTCAAAATAGTAAGATCCTAAGTGCCTAATTGCAGCAGTCTGTGATCTTATCTAACTCCTGACTGCCCTCAGGCATTACTCAATAAAGTTCAGATTGACCCAAGCCGTTGACCTGGCCATTTTTAATTTATTAGTATGGATACAGTCATGTCTGTTCACTGCAATGATTTTTTAGTGTTTTTCAGGACAAGCTCTCTGACTAACAGTCACGAAGGGTAGAATTCAGCTTCAGATCAAAATACCTATTCCATAAGGATATAAACATGGCCTAAATATTGATATGTAAAGCCATATGAAATATCACATATATTTGAGAGCTAAGGAGATACAGAGATCTGTCATTAGACCTGTGCCACTCTTCAGTGGCATATGTGTTGAGAGAAAATAAAGCAGATGAAATCAGAGCTTTTTAAAGTGTAAATCAAACTGTGGAAACAGTGGATTTCTATTATAATTAAGTTAATGAATTTTCACCAGAGTTGAAATTCAGTTTTCTATGCAAAGAGCTCTGCCACCACCTGAGCTGTCTAAAGCTGCCAGAAACCTCCACATTGAACTGGCAAATAGAACAGAAAACTTAGAACCTTTTGGAAGGCGACTTTTGGAAGTATCAAGCTATCTGAAATAACAGTAGGTAGCTCAGGGGGAAAAACTGAATCAGGCCAAAAAAATCTCTTAAAGTATTGTAGCAAGTGCCAGTATTAAGAGTTTATATGGTAAACTGGGGCAGCAAGCCATCAATTAATTAAAATAAATTTGATCAGAATTTTCCTCTGGCACTAAATTTGCGTGAAACTGAACAGCCTCTGCTTTTCCTGTAAAACTCTCTTAGCCTCCAGATCAGAGCAGCCACATCCAAAATGCCTATTGGGAATGAGCTCAAGCTTGCACAAAGGCCTAAAATGAGGCTGTCCTGAGGCTGTCCCAGATTAAAATCATGACAAAGTTAATCACAATTTCACTGTAGGTAGAATGAAACTTCATAACCCATGGATGTTGCTTCAAGCTATTTAATTAAGTAGAAAAGACACAGTGAAGGGATTTATAATATAGACAAAAATGGCTTCTATACCTGAGAGCGATAGTTTTGCTCATCCAATCTTGATGAATGCCATTGGTTCCACAAACGGTTTAAGAATAGAATTTCTTTGCCTGCTAAGAAGATGGAAAAATAAGAATTTTAGAAAATTCTCCTGGTCACCCACCTGCAACTTCAAGAACATTAGTAATATTGGAAATCAGGCCTAAGGACATACTTTCAGGAATTAGGTTTCCTTATTCTCTAAACTTTTCTCGCAATCCCTTTCTTCTTTCTGACAGCAACATGGATTCTTTTCCACTTCGGTCATCACTCTAACAAAAGCATTATACTAAAAATCTGCTGCTTTTTCTTGCTACAAAAACTCGTGCTCAGACATAAGGCCTATTTAATCTTAGTCGAGAGCAGTAACACAAAGGTTTTCTCCCCTCAAGCAGAGGTTGTAAACCATTTTGTTTAATAGATGCCTATCAGGAAAACCTGTGATTCCTCATGTGTGAATGAAGCTATTAAACCCCAAACCTTATTACACAAATAATGTCCATTTTGATATTTCAAAGTACTTTTAGCAAGGTGCTCACAAGAGTGTTGTAAATGATCCGTAAACAGTGGAACACTACAGGGACAAATTCTAGATTGGACAATTTATTTTCACAAAAGTTTACTGCCAAAGGAGAAACCAGTCACCATGGAGGGTCACTTGAGGGCCCAATCCTACAAAAGTTCCTCTGCTGTGTCTTCCTTGCTCATGCTGTGACACTGCATAAATCAGGAAGATTAATCCTGTGAATAAAGTACTGGGTGAGTATGGGGTTTGAGGTATCGTGTTTTGTATACATACACATCATGTTTTGTATCTCCTTTACCTTCTGGTAGGTAATTCCCTTACAGTTCTAGATAATATCTTTTATTCTTTCTGGTAGATAAGCCATCACCATAAGCATGAGGAACTAAGACTAAAAAGAGGAACTAAGACTTAAAAAAAGGAAAAAAGCAAGAATTTCACACGATATTTTGTAAAGGAAGAAATAGTCACTTCTTGAAAGTGTAGGTTTATTCAATATTCCTGACTTCCAAGAAAGTGGAAAGGTGAGGCAAAAAAACTATTTTCACTGAAGTGTATCATGTGCAATGCTTTCAATTTATCCCAAACACATTTAAAAGGTCTGAGTTTCAGTAGTGCATTTTTATATTCATTTTCTTTACTATATATCAAAATGGGTTTTAATCCTGCATGTCACCATTTCCTGTTTCTAAACTATCGAGATAATATCCAACAGCACAGGATGATAACCTTTAAAATCTTGCTGCCTGGCACCAGCTGAGATGACAGAACTGGTGATGGAGACTTCAAAAGGATGGTGGTTTCATGACATTTGCTCTATTATTTTGAAGGTCAGTAAGGGGCTGATTCTGAAGAAAATCAGCAGAAAGAGCTTTATGTTAATCTATGCCACTGGTCATTTTTCTTCTTGAAGCTTATTTGAGATTCCCTGGGGTGGGTTTGACCTTGGCTGGCTTCTGGATGCTCACCTAGCCACTTTCTCACACCTCCTCCTCAACAGGACAGCAGAAGAAAAGATGTAAAATCAGGGATTTTTCCCTCTCATCTTTTCTCACTCCTCTCTCACAGCTGCTACAGTTTTTTTAATTCCTTTTGCGTGTGTTGTCACAGAGACATCACCAGCTTTGCAGAAGCAGCAGCCTTTGGTCAGTGGTGGAGCTATTTTGAAGTCAGCTGGAACCAGGTGTGCCCAACATAGTGCAAGCCCCTGATCTCTTCTCAGAAAAGCTTCCCCAACTCCCTAAACCTTGCCATATTAAAAAAAAACCAAAACCAACACACCCTCATATCTATTACTCTGACATTAACCTCTCTCACCACCTAACCTGCATTTTGGGAATGACTGCTCAGCATCAGAGCATTTACATTCTGCTCTTGTGTCAGCTCAAAATACTCATCATGCGCCTTCATATTAGGTTTATTTCCAGGTGCACCTGTGGCACAGTGGGAAACTGGATATAAGGATAATGAAAGCAGCTGTAGTCATGTAGCTGGTCTCCAGTGATTCTCAGACTGCCTCGTTGTGCATTTCTCATTAGGAGTGTGAATAATATAAGCAGGTTTTTTTTTTTTTTTAGAGACACCTTAGGCATCATTATCTCACCCTTAAGCTTTGCATGCTAAGAATGATATCAAACCCAAATTCAATAGAGAAAGGTTCCCTCAGGACTCAACCAATATTCAGCCTAAATTCCCTGCTTTTACTCACAGGTTCTGCCATATAAGACTTTCCTTTTCCTGAGTACGAATCAGAAATGCATTCCAGAATCAAATCTGGAAGCTCAGAATCATTGAAAGACTAAGCCAGATGTGTAAGTTGTTCCACACCTCGAGTAGCAGTGCCCTCTACAGTCAGTTGTCCTCATCCTTTAGTGAAACCTGATAGGACGTGAAATTGTCCTGGTTTGAAGCTGGCCCAACTCCAGGCACCCACGAGAGCTGCTCGCTCACCCTCCCCTGCCACAGCTGGGCAGAAGAGAGAAAAGGAAAAAAAAATAACGAAGACTGAGATAAGGACTGGGAGAAAACATTTCAAGGGTGAAACAGGCTCAGCTGAAGTTGCAAAGTGAATTTATTACTAACAGAATCAGAGGAGGATAACGAGAAGTAAAAGAAGCCCTTAAAACATCTTCCCCCCTCCCAACCCCTCCTTCCTTCCCACCAACAGCTCAGGGAGACAGAGGCTGAGGGTTTGGTCCGTTCATCACCGAGATTTCCTTGTGCTGCTCTGGGAGAAGAGTCTTCCCCTGTGAGGCCGTGGGGTCCCTCCTACGGGAGACAGTTCTCTGTGAACTTCCCCGGCGTGGATCCCCTCTCACGAGCAGCAGTCACCCCACACCTGCTGCAGTGAGAGCCTCTCCCACGGGCACACAGTGCTCCCAAAACTGCTGCAACGTGGGTCTCTCTTTCCATGGGGTGCAGCCCTCCAAGGACAGGCTGCTCCAGCCTGGGA
>VZRF01000605.1:18505-39524 GCA_013396875.1 Vireo altiloquus | reverse complement strand
GGCTCCAGTGCCTGGAGCACCTCCTCCCCTCCTTCTTCCCTGACCTTGGTGTCTCCATGGTGTTTCCCTCACGTGTTCTCACCTCCTCCTCTTCTCTGACTGGAATCCAAAATCCCGTGACTTTATTTTGATTTTCTTCTTAAATCTGTCATCCCAGAGGCGTTACCATCATCTCTAACTGGCCCAGTTTTGGCCAGCAGCATGTCCATCTTCAGAGGCATCAACCTTTGGCTCTGCCAGATATGGTGGAAGCTTCCAGGAGCTTCTCACAGGAGCCATATCTGTGGCCCCCCCTGCTACCTAAAACTAGGCTGTGCTAAACTAATACACAAACCCAAAATAATTTTATACAGATGAGTCTTAAAACTAGAAATTGACCTCATGACAGTTACTGGTCTTTGACAGATGTTTGGAACCCCTGAAGCTCTAATATTTGGGTGTCTGTGAAACTAACTTTGAAACTAGACCAGCTTTGAGATGCAAGTCAAACTACGCAATATCCAGATATCCTTTTCAGCCACAGCTATTCCATGTATCTATGATACTCTGTACTTCTGATCCCTGATTAATTGTTAAAAATAATTTTTTAACTAAAACACTAGCTATGGAACACAAATAGAGTTATCTCCCAGCAAAGCGGACAGCTAATTCATCTGTTGCTGAACACTATTTTCAGATGTAATCACAATGTTTCCTGCCTAGAATTATTGGCATCGAGCTTGTAAATGTATCCCCTAAGGGAGGAAAAACACTGTAAATAACTTGCCTTTAAAGAGGAGGTTTATTGGATTTTTACACCAGACAACACGAGCTCTGGTTAAATGCTGAGTGATATTTATATCCCTATACATCCAGCCATACCTCAGCTGCTTTATTATTATTATTATTATTATTATTATTATTATTATTATTTATTTCAGCATTAATGAACATAGCAATCATTGGTATTCACTTCCAGAGTCTTAGTAGTATTCAAAGCATAGACACATTAAAGGAGGGTGAACATGGCAGCTGAAAGAATAGTGTTTTCCAATTTCTTTTACTACCTCATGAATTAAGGAGAAAAAAGAGTTGGAGGGGGAAGAAAGAGATGAAAACAGAGATGAAATTATTCTGCTGCTATTCCTGTCCAATAAGACTGAATGGCCTAAAGGGAATATGAGCATGGGTTTTCAACATGCTCAGCTGAACTGTGAGTTGTTACCAGTTTATCAGGCTGTGTAATTTACACAACCCTTAAGGGATATTGGGTATGGATCAGTACAAGTGTCATGAGAGCACAAATTTAGCTTAAATCTGCCACACTGTTTTTTCACAAGGTGCTTAAGTATTTGGGCTAAGAGCTTGACTCTCAGCTTGTCAGACATGATGTGCTACTTCAGATTCCTGGATCAGTCCATCTCAGAGCTGCCTGCATTATATAATTGCTCAGCCACACTTTCAGCCTGTTTATGCCATGGGCACTATAGTGCAAGTTGGCCTAATGGAAATTATGCTGGCCTGATTTTCTAAAGGTAGCTGCATATATGTGGTAAAGCCTTTAAAAGTTATTTATCCCTGCTCCAAAGGTGAAAATTTCCCCCTGGAGAAGTCAGAACAAACTCTGTTATTTCTTTGAGAGAGCCTGACCTCAGATTTTCACATGGACATTCTGTTTGTTTGTAGATAGCTAGGTAGTGTAATTTCTTCCAATTTACATGTCAAGTGTCATCTCTTCTTCCACCACACTGCAGAGGAAATAATAATTCCAGTGTTAGAGGAAAGTCCTCTTTATGAGATGAAAAGAGAGCTGCTGTTTGGTGACCTGCTCAGTCCTATCAGGCTGGGTTAGAGAAATTGTTGGAACATTTGTAATACTGAGTTCTTCAGGTGGCATCCCTTACAGCAGGATTCATCTGACAAAATGGGGGTGCTAATGTGCATTTCAGCAAGTCACTTTCGATTCTCTTTACTGCCAGAGAAGATCTAGTAATAGAGACAATGGAATTTAGAGTGTGATTCATCTCATCCTAAGCAGATGCCTACATTTGTTCGGAGGAATTGCATCCTAAACTCCATTAACTGAATTGATCAGATCTCTGTTGATGATAATGGAAGCACAAATAACCAGTTAAAACTGTAGGTGCCTGTGCTGAAAGTCAGGTGAGATTGATGAGTCCTACCCCTTGTTTCTGAGACCTACTCAAACTGAGGTGTATGTTGTACACTCAGCTGCTCCATCCTGTTAGGACTGAGGTCCTTCCCTGGAGGATCTCTGTTTTAATGGCTGTGGAAATCCATCCCGCCTGGTGCAGCAGAGGAATTCCCATGCCTTCAGATTTTAACAGGAAATGAAAGTGGAGCTGCTGGTAGCAGAAGCTTGAAGCTTAACCATCTACTAGTACCCACTTTGGAGGTATAAGGTCTCTTTTTTTCTGAGTTGATCCAAAATGCCCCATGTGTAAAGAAAATAGAGGGATCTCATCTCCTTCAACAATAATTAGATCTTCCTAGAATAAGGATGGCTAGTACTTGAGTCAGAGCAAATGTTTGTTTTCCCCAATATCTAGTTTCCTGTGAAACTTGTAGGATTTGAATAGTTAAGTATAGTAGCTGGGTGGGCATAAATATGATAATTCCCAAGATTGTCTTCCAGGCCTCAGAAGAAACTACGGTAGATGTCAAAACTTTTCTTGCTTAATTTTAAAGCTTGCTCCTTGTTTTCTCCACTTTGTCCAGGTTAAAACCCTTTTAATTAATACAACTTGTGAGTAGAATTATAACGTGTAATTCTTAGTGGAGGAAAGGTTTTATAATAGCTTTTTTTTTTTTTAATAAGTTTATTATTATTAACATGTTTACAGGTTATTTTACTGGTGTACATTTCATCTCATCTGATGAGAGCGATGCATCTCATCTGATGAAAGACATGACATGGTCTCAGAATAAATTGCTTTACATATTCATATGCAGAACCTGGGAATCTACTTTCTTTCCAAACAAGGGATTATTTAGTCTCCAAATCACTGTCTGGTTTTAAATGCTATACAGGAAGCAAAGGTCAGTTATAATTTATGATTAATTTTGTGTTCTTGACTTGAGTTCAATTTAAACAATGAAATCAATGCTTTAGTAATTAAACTTTTACCTTTGCTGAAGCAAGAAGAAAGTGCTAAGGTCATGATAACAGCACTATGCATCCATGAAAACAGTGCTGGTAGCCTGGAATCTATTTTACAATCGTTGTCGATTACATTTGTATGCAGGTAATGTCCCATCACTGACAGCAAATTGCAAAGAGACCTTATACAAGTGAAATGCACATCTCTCTTAATTACTTGTGTGTACGTAGAAAAACATTCCCTAATTTTCGAAAGTGGAGTGCCAATTAGGAAAACAAGATCAGAAACACCTTTTTTTTCCAATACTGACTTGTTTTAAATACTTCAGCTATTTTCTTTGTCAAGTCGCATTCCCCTGTAGAGCCTTTTTTCCTCACTGATTTTTGCTGTTTCACATGTTTTTGTTTCTTCTGCCTATTAGTATTTTACAGTTCTGGCCATAGCTGTAGTGAAATGCAATGTTTGGACAACTATAATAGGGGCCCAGTTAGAGACTGGGACATGTTTTTAGCCTAATTTTAAGATGTGATATCCAGGCCTGTTTTGGTGTCCCTTTCCTCTCTATCATCACCATGATATGTGTTCATGTCTTCTGTACTTCCTTTTTCAAGAATGGCACACAGATGCCAGCAGAAATGGTTTGCATGCCTGGTACTCTGCTATTTCTGCTCCTCTGCTTCCGAGATCAGCAGATGGAGATGGGGTAATTCTGTAGCTCTGTAAGTTGTAAACAAGTTGGTATAAATATCACTGTCTCAAATATTATGCTGAGGTTGCTCCATTTGAACTTGTGCCTCACTGGAGCTTTGCTCAGGGTTGGTAGCACATGCTGCATGTATTTGCTTGGTTATTGTCTCCATCCAAATCAATGTACAAATGCAAATCTGTTGAACTGGTCTTCTAAATTTTACTCATCTTTAGACTAGAACTGACTTCCATCCTGGGAAGTGCACACCTGGTTCACAGTAAGCCCTGCCTTTATCCTTCCTTCTTTACTTAGATGGGCAAACTAATGGGAAATATCATTACCTCTAACACCTGGATATGGCCCATGAATACTACTAGGATAGTTCCAGATTGTGGATTCTGACTCATTGCAGCATTAGGAAAACCTTTTACACCATTTGCTTGCAGGACATACTCTGGTTGCACCTACAAGAGGCAAACATACAAACCCAGCTTTTTAGAGATAGCCACACAAACCACAACACCAGCAAAAAGAAAAAAACAAAACATAGGCAAACATTTTGATGGACTTTCCAAAACTTGTGAAGTAATCTCAGAACCTATCTCAGTGTTATCAGTTAGAAAGGTTAACAGCCTGCTGCTCAGCCTTGAACAGAAATGACAGCTCAAACCCTGGAGGACTCATCTTCTCATTGAACAACAGGAAAAATTTGAAAAACCTGCAGTAACATCTAACACCTTCTTGTCAAAACCAATGCCCACTGTAGCCTGGAGAGCACAGTCGGTATCAGCTTTCAAGAGTTTTTGGAAGGTTCATTTCCTCTGTCCACTGAATGTTCCAGGCTCACTGTTCATTCCCACTAGATCATTCCCTCTGTGCCTGCTATTGCCACTGGGAATGTTTGTGATCTGTTTTATTAACTGTCCTTTTACCTCATAGCACACATGATTGGCCCAGGTTAGCTCTCAGGTACACTTCACATGGCAGCCCAGTAACTGTTTATAGTAGCAGAACTGGGGGGGAAACCAAGTAGAGAAAGGAAGCAACGAGGAAAAATTCATTATCTACTTTTTTTACTTGGTATCATTTTAATTAAAAGGAAAAAAAAAAAACAAAACCAAACCAAAAAACCCCTTAGTTTCAGTTTGAATAAATTCTTTCAGTTCTAGTAAAAATCATAATACAGTCCAAAAGGACCATGTCATATCCAAACTTCAAACAGAATTTAGACAAAACCAAGGTGTCAATGCACCCTGTAAACAGAATTACATTCTATCTGATCATTTCTATATAGGGTGGCTTGTTTGGTGTTATTCAAGTTTCCTTCTTTCTAAGCAAGGTAGAACTGACAACAGATAATGTCCACTTCAAAACACTGGAAAAATAATTAATGTTATTTTAAGTAATCACAACTGGCACACTCAGAGAGGGTGAAGGAAACAGCCTGGAGTATGCAGCATTTGGATTGGAAAGGAAATTGAGTGTAAGAGAGTGTCAACTGAAAACAAACAAAGAAACAAGCTATTCTTACCTGATTTGAGATATGGAGGAAAATAACAACTTACAATAACAGAAATAAAACCTTGTAGTCACAGATGGAGATAAGACAAGGAAGTGTTTATATAGGCCAGACTGCAATATTGGAAGCTGTTAAGTTAAAAATTTCAACATGGGAAAGCTGTTATGACAATAAATCTTTGGTTACTTAATTAACAGGAAACCTGATAGCATAATTATTTTTGTTTCCTTTTAGGACAACATTGCAAAAATTAAAATAATCTACTAAACCTTGATAAATGAAAAAAAAGAAAATTCATTTCAGTGCAATGGTAATGTCTTCTTCTTAAGCAAAAGGATACTTAGATAACAGTTTATAATTTTTTTCTGTTATGCTTAATGTAATTTATTCTTTATAATACATGAAGTGAGCAATAAATAACTATACCACAGTGACTGGAAAAATAGACACCAATTTTCATGCAAGACAAATTTTGTTAGAAAAGAAGAGATTTTTTAAAAATTGAGAATTTTTTATGAATAATAATGACAGTGATTTTCCCTTTTTTATAACATTTTCTGGTGCAGTTTTAATGAGGTTTTAACAATTACATAATTAGATGAAAAATGAAAGCTGTATGAAATATTTTGTGTTTTCCAAAATATATTTGAAGAACATGGTATTTGAAAAGGTCTATGTTGAATAAAAAAAAGCAGAAAAACTAAACCCCCACTCCACAAAAAACCAACAAACAAACAAACAAAAAAACCAACCAAACCCCAAAAACTATGAAGTTATCAGCTTGGATACAGCAGGAAATGTGATGAACTGTGGAAAACAGACCCATTTAAAGCTAGGCGAAGCAGAACATTATTTCAGAATATTCCCATTATTAATATAATTGGTTTCTCTTGGCTCAGTCAACTGTGGCAATTTTTCTTGTGGCCTGAGTATTGAATTGCACCGAATGGCATCAGGGAGGAAGCAGCAACAAAGTGCATGCAGGACTTGTGAGCTGTGTCACTCCCCCTGTGAGGGGGAAGAGCTCTCCCACAGCCTGCACACCTCTGTGAAGAAACTCTCCTGCCTCCATCTCCCATGGAATCACAGAATGCCTTGAGCTTGGAAGGGATCCTAAAGATCATCTAATTCCAGATGCCCTCTCATGGGCAGGGGTGTAATTCACGAGATCAGGTTTTTCAGGGCCTCATATGAAAAAAAAAGATTTTATTTTATCCTCAGAGCAACATTTCCTGCTCAAGGTCAATTCTGCGTGAGGAATTATTTCCAGTTTTCAGGAGAACTGAGCCGTGCTAAGGCACGGCTGCTTGAGTGATGTCAGTGTTTGCTCACTGCTTACTCTTATTTTCACCTCAATGCTCATTCTCACAAATACATATAAAAGAACAAAGAGTTGATCAGTGATGTTAAGGCTGCTGCTGGGAATTCTGACACAGACTTGTAAAATCCATGATTATGAGAAACTTCCTTTCCTAACTTTTATGTTTCTGTCTGTCTGTAGTCTGTTGTGCATCAATGTAGGGTAGTGGGATAAGTCTAGTTATCAGCCAAATAACTATTTGATATCCAGTTACCAATAAAATGTCAGAAAATAATTTTAAAAGCATGATCTAACTACAGGAGATGACATAAAATTAACTAACTAAGCTAACTTTTGTTTCTCTTCCTTTTTTAAAAAAAAATTGAAATTAATAATCACAATTTACCACTACAAAGAAATGGGGCCAATCTGATCAGAATCAGCAATGGTACAGTGAAACCTGGAATTGCTCCAACTTATACATTTAACAAAGTTAATTCTTATCCCTGTATTTCTTACTAAGGCTTTGCTCTAAAATAGCTGTCCCTTTAGTGCTGGTGAAAAAGTAAAGGGAACAGGAACTTTCTTTTCATCCATTCTATAAATTTTCCAGATCATAATTTCCTGCTTAAGATCACATTTTCATGTGGTTTTTATTATCATTTTTATGATACCACTCTGCAAGGATTAAATAGCTTCTCAGCTACATTTTACTATACTATAATATTTGGAGCAAGACCCTGTGACCTCGAATGAGATCTAGATTAGCAGAAGTTTGTAGTGCTTTTAATTGCTCACAGTTTAAGAATCAATGTGTCTCAAGCTCTTGCATTACTCTTTTAGTTCTATGTGCTTTAACCCTCTGTGTGAAATGAGGTGAAATATTATTTAATTATTTATTTTTTTTGTATAATAAACCACACACTCTGTGAGCTGTTCCTCCAGTATAAATTAATGGCATGCAGGAAATATTCACTGAGTTGGAGGGGGAACTTTTGGGTCGCTGCAAGATATTCTTTTATATTCTAATTTTCCTTGTTCCATCAGTATGATAGGAAATATAAAAAGCAATCTGTAGATCAGACCTCTTGGATTGCTGTAGCGCTGAATTCTGGGAGTACAAGGAAATTATTCAGGAAAATTATTCAGTGAAAAAGAAAGATAGCAGGGAAACCTAAGAATAGTAGAAAAAAACCCTTCTGCAATGTTAAATGTAGAAGTACTGAGTTTTATCAAGAGCAGGAGTTTTATCAAGAAATAGAAAATCACCATTACCAAAAATATTTATTACTAGGAGAGGACATTTACAGGGATCAATACTAGGAGTGATGCTGTTAAACACTTTGATCAGAAATCAAGAAGAAATTGCAAAATTGTCTTTGATTTTAAATGTTCAGATGTGTGTGTAACATTAAAGATCATGGTAAATTCACACTCACTGACAAGCAGGGGCTCATCAGTGGTGTGAAGATCAAAGGCAGCCTTGGCTGCAGTGACCACGAGATGGGAGAGTTCAGGATCCTGAGGGCAAGGAGATCTGCTTAGAAGTGTCCCATGGGATAAAGCCTTGGAGGAAAGAGGGGTCAAGAAAAGATGGTTAATATTCAAGTACCACATTACATCCTCCAAGATCAAAAGACCTCAATCCCAATGAGTAAGAGGTCAGGAGACCACAGTGCAAGAAAGACAAGGACATTGTCCAAACTGTTTCAGAGGAGGAGCATGATAACAACCAGGGGACTGCAANAAATTCATCAACCAGAATCCAGCCAATGGTGGAATTTCCCCAAGCTTGCCTCCCTCTCCTCAAGATGATGGTTTACAGTTCTTAGTTTGGGTGTCCTTGGAGAGCAAACTAGAGAGGTTTTGTCATGTCTATCTTAGCATAGAGAACAGCACTTAACAAGGAAAATTCAGAGTTACACTAGCAGTACAGGATTTGAAAAATATAAAACTTAAAACCTAAGGCATCAACCTCTCCTGTGAAGAAAGACCAAGAAAGCTGGGATTGCTCAGCCAGGAGAAGTCATGGGAAGACCTTATTGTGGCCTTTCAATATATAAAAGAACTTGCAAGAAAGACAGAGGAACACCAAAGACTCCAGGGACAGGACAAAGAGCAAGGGATTTGAACTGAAAGATGGCAGGTTTAGATTGAACAGGAATGTTCAATTTTTTGTGATGAGAGTGATAAGATACTGGAACAGTTTGACCAGACAATCTGTGGATGCCCCACTACTATGTCACGGAGAGGCAGAAAATCTACTTAAAAGGCAGGACTGAGTTAGGGCATTTGTCTGCAGTGGAACAGAATTCAGGCAGCTCAAACATCTGATAAGTGTATTGGATTCAGATCCAAATATTAATTATTGGAATTCAAGAGCATTTTAATATAACGTATTAATCTTGCTTGTGATTGGTGGCTGTTGGCTTGAGTGGCCATTCCCACAGAGTGTTTTAGTTTGAGGTCTCACACTTACCTGTTCCTATTGTTTAAACTACACCTTAACTCCATTAAAATAAATGGTAATTAATGGCAGCTAACAACTCCTGTCAGCACTATGACACCAAGTTGTGCTGTGATTGCACATTTACAGCATAGTTCTGGGCTTGGGAATATAGTGATTATGCCATAGCAGAGGGTGTACAAGGGACAGCCTGAACCCACCATTAATCACTGGTCTAGGAAATCTCATCTGCACCACTGAATACATCCATAGATCACTGTTCACATAAGCAAAGCCATAGTAAGGCTGTCTGTGATAAGGTCATGAAAAAATCAGATTATGTGATTCAAGTTGCAATAAATCTCTTTTTGAATACATATATGACATCTTTTAGAAACAGAAGGAATGATTAATGAATGATTTGAAGATAAATTGGAGCTACATTCCCATGTTCTTATTTTCTTGTTTTTTTCTTCTATTGGTTTAGTTGCTCAATGAGGTGAAAATGAATTAAATATTAGTATATTACCCAAAAATATGATGATTGCAAGTAGTAAAGAGATGGTGCTAGAGACAGAAACAAAGGACTTGGAAATACATTTACATTCATTAAAAATCTTTTTCCAGTATTCCTAAGACAGTAAGAAATTTCAGTCTCATCTTGGGTCATCTGCAAGATTTATCTTTGCTGTAAACAGGTAGGATGTGAACCAGCACAGATCACAAGACTTAACCTCAGGGTACAAAATGACCAGAGCTTATATGTTGGTTAATATCACGTTGAAATAGACAAAATTGAAGACAACTTAATTGTATCAGCCTTTAATATGCATGAAGTTCAATCATCTTAAGAGTTTTGCCCTAGAAAGTCACACTTTCACTTACTTTGCAAATGATGCTGAAGCTTCAACCTCTATAATGACTTTAGCAGGTAATCCACCATACTGAGAACTGCTAACATCCTCATAGCCTTAATTTACCAGAACCTAACTTGATAGCCAACCTTACACCTGGATTAACTTCATCCAACATTAGCATTTTAAGGAGCTGTCTTTGTTCGTTACCTCAGACCTTGCTTACAGTAAAGAGAAATAAACTTTGAAAATAGTTTAGGTCTTAGATCAATCTGGAGGCAGATTTCTCTCTCTGTGAGACAATTAGAAACAGTCATACTCATGATTTTAACTCCTCAGTTAATGTCTAAATTTAGAATGAATTGGATTCTTAATTTTCACTAACTCATATGTACAAGGCTGCCAAGATCTTCACGGTACCCCATGGCTAATGAAATGCTCAAAATATCTGCTTAAGGTAAATCCCTCAAAGTTTTCTAACTCCTTTCCCAAGCCAGGCAAAGAACATCTTTCACTCTGGGGCTGTTTTAGCTCTCTTTCTGCCAGCCATTCCCTGCTACTTACACAGGGCTCAATAGGGAAAGTAAAGACAATGCCAGTGAAAAAAGGTCTGAAATGCTCTATTCAGTTCCTCATGGGTGATTAAAAGATATTAGGTACTAATACCTAGGATATTAGGCAATATTAATGGAGATGCTATGGATAGTTGTTGGCACTCAGAATCTTCCACAGGGATTAATATTATATTCATGTCTTCTTCTCCAGGATCCATCTGGGGTAATTTTTAATGTTTTGTAACATGCTTTTATACATTTGGTCCTTCCCTTTATCCTCAGATCCATCCATGTCTCCCCTTTTCAAGGCCTCCACTATTTTATAAGACCTGCATTTCTCTACCTATCATCATTGCGTTAATCATAACTTAATGCATTCTGCACAGAACAACTGCTTGTTATTGTCACCTGTATAAAACTCTGACTCATGATAAACTAAAGTAAATCAAATTAATTACAGACACGTTGTTAATTAGAGAAATTGCTGTCACAGATAAATCAAGTACAATAAAGCTGCAACCAGGTCAGGAAAGGTTCAGACAGAGCAAAGCTGCTGAGCCTCAGTCCTGAGGTCTTGCAAACTCACTGCAAAGCTTATGACCTGTTGCTGCCAAGAGCTGTTCTGTATGAGGATTACACAGTTAAAGTTTAGTCAATAGAGATTCTTCTGGGAATGTTTCTTAGGAAGATATAATTTGGGCATTGTTTATTGCCCACCAGAGAAGCCTGGTATTTCCACTGAGCAATATAAATCTTTAATGCTTATCCCAAGATATTTAGTTGCTTAAACAAGGCAATTTTCCCTGGAGATTTAAGTGCATCTCCAAAGTTTAGGCAGCAGCTTGTGTCCAAGCCCTCTGTTATTATTCCAGCTTTCTGTGATGGTTTTTGTCTTGAATGTGATTCCTGTGCTGTCACTTTATCTGTAGCCTGCTGGACTGTTGGTGCTTTGACAATGCCCTTAATTCTCTTAGCACAATTTCCCATTTTTCTCTGCTTTTAAACAGTACCAAATGCTTCATTATTTCTGTTCACAGTGCCTTCCTGCCAGCAAGTTTCAGAATTGCAACAATACCTCCCCTGCAACCATCCAGCATCCCTCATCTTCAATGATCAGCATTAGAGCATCCATATGGGCTTTGCTTTGGAGCCATCCTGTAGCTATGGCCACCAGTCAGAGAGTGTGGTCCATGTGCTGGATCTGTTCCATATCTCTTTCCATTAAAATTAATTCCCTAAGTAAACAGAATTGTGGAGATAATTTTATTTCCAGGTTGTTTGTCTAAGCAGTTAAACACTTTTGAAGCTGAGACTCTCAAGATCACATCTTGAAGTTAAGATATACAAAATTTGCATATTTATTTCCTGAAAAGTAGTAATTCCCAAGTATGAACATTGTCTTAGCCTGTGTATTATTTTCAACTTTTTTTTAAGTTCACTGTAAACTCAGAAATGCAACAATTTATTATTGTTTTAAAATTTACTTAGCAGCTGAGCATTATAATTACCTGAGTAAAAACTCAGTCTTAGACAGAATTTAGCAATTAAAAAAAAAATTTTACATGCCATTTCCATTCCTTCCCTTGACCCTAAAGGCCAGAAAATGGGGAGTTTTCAACACGCAACTGTTGTGACACAACAGTGATTAGCAAGGTAATTAATCCTTTGGTATGAATTCCACAAATTTTTGGTTCAGGTGGCCTCACCATCTTTCAGATCTGGAAGCCAAGTAGAACATCAGCTTTTAGAAAGATGATGTTAGGCATTTAGGCATAGGCAACAGAAACTGAAGAGTCACTCTAAACCACTCCAGAATATATCTTAGTGTCTGTAAACCTTAAGTTAAACTGTAATGTTTTATAAGATGGTGTCTAAAATCTACCGGCAAAATTGTTTAGAGTTCTGCTGAATACAATTAAAGTTTAAACACCAATCAGGCACACAGAAAATATCCATAATGCCTACAGACAAAAACACACAAATATCTACATTTACGTAATGTCATCTCAAACTGAAATTAATTCTTACTGCCTTAAGTCACACAAATTTGGTTAAAGAGTATTTTGCATTTTTCTATATTTATATTGAAAGGTAAAACTTCCCCTCCACTGAAAAAAGAATTTATACTGACAAACACTATCACTGGATTACAAATTTATTAAAGAAGTTGGATAGTTGTTAGAAAATTAACTACTTTTTGCTTTCTCTTCTATTACTGAGGATGTGACCATAAAAAAAGAGACCAAACTATCATTATAATCTGTTTTTTTCCATTGGTTGAAGTGAACCCTGGCAATTCAGGGTATTCCAATGAAATTCAAAGCCAAATGTAATATTAATATTTCATAAGAAAGATATTCGGCATTGCAGCTTTGATTTTAAGCCTCACACACTTAGCTGAAGTGATGTAAGTGGTGTACTTAAATGAGAATTCAAACTTTTTCAATTACAACTGCAGCTTCCAAATACCAGACTTGCACAAAGCCAGCATAGGTCCTACTCAATTTCCATCTCAGTCCTACCCAGCTACAGCATATCCACTCTGTCTCCATTAAGAATGGAAAAAGAAAACCACTTCTTATCCATGCTCAGTTTAGTAAGGGATTCAAAGGAATTGCATCAGAAGGCAGGAGAAAAAATATTTTCTGTTGGTGTTCTGAAGCTGTTAGAATATCTACAAAGCTCTGCTACCTATGGGAAAAAAAAAAAACCTTATCACACTTATAGCCTTACTTTATGGTTGACATTTCAAAAACCTTCAGTTTGTTGATAATGGCACAGAGAATTTTCTAACTGGTACATCACAGCTGTCAGAAAAAAGAGAGATTTCTTCAGAAATCACAGAAGAAAAGGACAATTACCTATCTGGCTTTCAAGTGAGAAACATTTTACATCTATTTGTTTTAGCACTTGAGACATTTCAAGCTATCTCCATAAATCTTTTTCCAGCATCACAATGGTCAATAAAACTAAATGTGACCTTGTGCAAAACATGCTAGATTTTAATTATAATGGGATTATGTGTTAGATTAGGGCTAACTGTATTATGCTGTCACCCAATATGTCAAAGTCGGCAAACATAGCAATGCTTGGCCTGCAGCTCATTTCTTTTTCTTGAAATCTGTGTCATTGGCCTGGAGCCTGATGCCTGAAGCTTTAACTTTTTTTTTTTGTTCTTAATTTGCAATGCACTTTTTTTGCCTTCTTGGATGTGAATGAGCTGAGCATCACAATATTACATCATTTGTCAGAATGTGTTTGTGTCTCACATAAATGGGGTTGATATTTTCTTTTTCTCTTTCACACTAAAAAAATCACAGATTAATTTGTATATTCCAGCCTTCTATGTATTTCTGTATAAAAACATATCATATATCTTTCTAGATATATATGGACATGTTCATACACTGATGAAGACAGAAAAATTTGTATGCTGCACAACTTCACAGCTAATTGGGTTTTTTTACCAAATGAAATACTACTGCTAGTTTTTTCTTTATGAAAGATAAAATATGGCATGGTTTTACAGCTTGTTTTATGAAGTCTGGAGGATTTTTTCCTTGGAAATTTTAGATAATGGAGAGAATGGGAGGAGGGAAGAATTGTTTAATGAAAGCAAAACTGCAAACTATCATAGAAGTCTTGGGAGTAACTGGTGTGAATCAAAGTAACCTGGAAATAAAATTCTTGCTCTGAAACAGACTTCATGTGATTCCCTATAAAAATTCAAATATAATTAGATGGTTAACCTTAGGTAACTCAGAATCATACCCAAAATTTGGGAAAAAAGAGGAAAACAAAAAAAGGCATATATGAGAAACCTGCTAGAACCAAGCTTTGGAAAAGAAACTCAAAATTCAGAATACACTTCTGCTTCTGGCTAACTTTTGATGTTTCAGTAGAGAGATTTTGCAATCTGTTTGTTGTTCTTGTTACTCATGAATGAAATAAGATCAACAGCAACACAAGACCTCTTATTTATAATAAAATAGTACAGAGAGTATGAGTCTGTTGGGGGCTGCCAGGAAGGACTGGAATACTACTACTGAAAGGAGCTTACATTTTGACAGGCAATAAATTGATTGGTCTTTAATCACCTCTTCAGTCCAAACAGGGATGTTCATAATACAACTTTCCCTCCTCCCTTGTCTCTTTGGATTATCACTCTACTCATGTCAAGCAAGATACAACCTTGATTTTTTAGTGAAACTGTAACTTTACTAGATTACAAGTAATTTATAACAGCTCATTCTTCTGCCTTCACCAGGCTTCCTCCCACAGCCAAAAATAATTAGAAAGTAATTAAGCCATCAAAAGCAAGGCAGGACTAAATTAGAGTAAATTAAGCTACTAGATAGCTGGTAAGAGAGTCTCGACTGCTGTAGGAGTTAAGGATAGAAAAGATGGGAGCAAAAATTATTATTTTGGTAAAATCCCCCCACTGTGTTTCATGTAAAGCAATGATACGTCTTTTGAGAACTGTCTAAAAACATATTAAAATATGCCTGGAATAAGGAAACTAAACCCACTTAACTTATCACCTCTTCAGGCATTAAGAATGAAAGTTTCCCTGAGAGGCTCATTTGCCCTCTAATTTCCCACTCACCATTTTTCATCTCCTTTACCAATTTATTTATTTATTTGTAGCTCCCTGTTCCTGATCTCTCCAAAACTATATTTTCTGAGACAAAGAATAAAGGAAAGAAGTAGGAAAGGTGGGAGGGATTTAAAGGGAGTGGTATGGAGCAATTCTGGGAGGATAAACCCAGGCAGGCTGGAAATGGGGAAGTAGACAGCTGCTGAAGCCAGGATGGAGAAAGTCATGTAAGAACTGCATAAGGTTTTTATCAAAATCCCGAAGTCTTTGCTTTAACTATTTTTTTCCTATCTATAAGAGCCTCCGCCTGGTTCTTCTCCAGAGTTTTGTCCCAAGCTCATATAACTGTATGATCCCTAACACTCCAGAGAGATTGTCCTGCTCACTCTTGGGTTAAGTGGCTGTTCCAACCCAAGGTTTTCAACAGGAAGACAGGACACATAGCTGTATTCCAGAATCCCTCTTTCCCTTCCTGCCAATTTGCATTACCCTGGGGCTGCTGAAAGGTGTGTGATTCTCTGAGACATGCAGGAGCTCTCCCCTGATGCCAAGCAGCACAAACACCTCTCTCACCTGCTGCCTTTTTGCACGTTGCTAAGGGAGAGGAGAAGCAAAGGAGATGAAAGGGAACCTGGGCTCTGCCAAGACACAGAGACTTGATGGCTCCACGGGATCTGAGGGATGTGTGAATGCAGCTCAGAGGAGTGCACCACAGAGCAGGAGGACATTCCCAGCCTGGCTTTAAGCTCATTACTGCTGGCAGTGTTCTGGCACTACGCTGCAGTCTGGCTGCTCAGATCCTTTCCCAGGATCCCAGCAAGGCTGTGCAGCCCGTGTGAGCTCTGACCTCTCTGCACACAACTGCCCAGTAGTACCTGAACTGCCTAATGCCTAATTTGTAGACAGTTCAGATATGACTTCCCATATCACTGTTGATTTCTAAGGCAGATACTGCTACATCCACCCATCAGCTCTGGATTTCCTGACCTCCTGACTGACACAGTTGGTGACAGCTACAGTCCTGTGCCTTCCTTCCTGTGCAGTGTGTATCAACACCATCAACTAGGGCTCCCCTCTTGTCTCACCCTTGCTGTGGCTCTGCAGCTCTTGTCAAGTTTTAAATGCAGCAAATGTAACTTTTTGAGCCACTTTCAAGCTGCCATGCTGATGTGGCTGGTCCTTCTGCTGCTTTACCATTACAGAGCTGAAACCTTCTCTGTGAGGGTTTCTGCAGCCCTATAGAACACCTCAGTATTGAACCACTGAAGCATCAGGGGTATTTTTGTAAATATGGCATGCAAAATATAACCTGCTGCAGGTAACAGTGTCTCTGGACTTGCACTCCAGTAGGCTGGAAGTGTTTTAAAAGCTCAGTGTTGCAGAGAGAACAATGACCTGAAAGAAGGAAATGTCTCCATGCATAATTTTGGATCTACAAAACTGAGATCTACAAATCCAGAACATATCTACAGGATATGGCTCATCTCTGTATTTTGAAGTAGTAGCTTTGTAATACAAGCTATGAGTGTACGATGAATAAAGATTTTTGATCACCTTTTTCTTCCCCCAAACACCCAGACTTATCAATGACATGGCCACTGCCAAAAACATCGAAGACCAAAACCTCTGTAGGCTGACAGGGTGATAGTTTCCAGTGATGAAACAAAATAGGGAGTTGGAAATGTCTCAGTGAGAAATAAAAAGCCAAAGTAAAAGATGGTGTCCACGAAATTTACGGACACACTGTCTTCTGGAAAGTCTTATCCATATAGTTGCCAACAAGAAAAATTGTCCTCTGCCAGCATGGGGAAACAGTCTGAATGGCTACAGTGAAATGTTTAGTTCATAGCAACATATCACACCAAGAACCACAAATCTGTCTCTTTTACCCAAGACAAATGTAATGATGGTCATACTAAAAGCATACCAAATTAATGTGAGATGTAGTTTAAGATTCTTTTTCCTTCACTATAAAGACACAAAAATCAGGCTTTTGGTCTATGCCACCTGCTTAAAATCATTCCATACAGAGAAACAGCAAGTTCTTGAAGGCAATTTATTTGTTTGCAACAGGTTGGCAACATTGTGGAAAAATGTTCTTAATCTGAGTATGGCAGTTTTGGACAAGCATGAGGAACTTTGCTGATGGAAATACACCCAGTTGTTTATGGCATACACAAGGAAAAGCAGGTTTCAGACTGCTCCTGGGACTTATTAAAGTGCCTTTACTTTGTAAACAACTCTACTGACTGGTTACTCCTAAATTAAATGGGAGACAGAGAATGATCACTGGTTCTGAGGAGAACAAGTGGCATGGCCTTATGTCCATATTGTTCAGGGTTATTTCTCTTTAGAGCAAACTAACTACATCTGCACCATGCAGCCCTTAACCTTCTGTCTCCTCTTGGCCTCATTAGCTTCAAATATAAAAATAATACATTTTTTCTGTGTTTTGTTGCATTTCATTTGGTTGTTGGTTGGTTGGTTGGTTTGGTTTTTTTCTTGTTTGTGTTTTTTAAAATTGAAAACAAGTACAATGATGCTGTGTTCCCTGCAGATCACCAGACTGGTATCTTTATAACAATAGGTGAAGCCATATGCTGCATGCCCTTCCACGTGAGAGTGCTTGAGAATATAAAACCTGACAGGGTAACTGGGAAATCTGTGGAAGGAGAGGAAATCAAAGCAGTGCTTGAGATTTCCCTTGGAGAGATCTAATTGATAATCCAAACTAAAGTGTAAGAGTAAGTTTGCCTTTGAATTCAAATTGGGACACTTATTTACAAAAATCCAGTAGATCTCTTTTGTTAGAATTCTTAATATTTTAATAAAGACTTAAACATTCACAGATTTTTCAGTATATGCCAATCACTTGACTAGAAAATCTTTTTCTCTGACAAATATGTGGCATACATTGTCACAGCTCTTGAAAGCTTTAAAAAGTTAAGAAGGTAAGTTTTATACCAATGTGTAAGATTAAAAAAAAAAAAAAATTCTGAATGTTCTAGTGTTCAAAATTAACTGGAAAAAAAATCAGTCAATTTCTACCAAATGTAAATACAATTTTTTAGAGAAAACAGAGAGAGGTTAGTATTTTTCCAGTCACTGGTGGTAGATGTCTTGATTTTGTGCTATGGCTCCCTTGTTCTTGATGCTTACAGAGATGGGAAAGGAAGGAAAAACCTCATTTCTTCAAATCCTGTTTTCCAAGTGTAAGAGTATCTGTAGCTGGAGAAATCCACCCTGCCCTCTGTGCAGCAGAGATCAAAGATTACCAAGGCCAGGCTGGATGGGGTTTGAGCAATCAGGTCTAGTGGAAGGTGTCCTTGACCTTGGCAGGGAAATGAAACTAGATATCTAAGGTCCCTTGCAGGCCAAACTATTCTGTGATTCTATGATTCTATGATCTATGTTTTTATGATTTTACCTCCGAGAAATCACCCCTGGAAATGGAAAACCTATACTTGTTCCCAGTTCAGAAGTCATGATTTCCAAAAGCCTGTTAAATTCTTCCTGGGGGTAGAAAAACTCCAGAAGTACATCCATGGAGACCACTTTCTTAATCACATTCTCATCATTAATCATGGATTTAAGCACCACAGAAGAAATGCAGACACAAGTCCTACAGTTAGAACTGTGAAAGGAAAGGTTGAGGAAAGGAAATTTTCTGAGGGTTGGTATTCACTGTTAGATTCAGGAAATGCCCCGAGCAGATAAGAGTCAAAGGCTAAGAGAATACTCCAGGCAAGTTGTCTGCCCTTCTTTTTCTCTTTTTTGGGTCTGCTTATGTCCAGTTAGACACAGAGGCTTTGCCCAGATGGATTCTTGTTCTGAAGCAGCACTGCCCTGGTTGCAGAGATGGGGGCAGAGTTTAGTGCGGTGTGGATGCGACCTCGATCTTGGTTTTGTTCCTAGTGGTAAATACCTTTTTGGGAGTAAAACATCTCCCTTTGTATACTTTTGGTATTAATATTGTTGTTATTGAGTGTCTTTTTGTTCCATTGCTTTTTGCTTTCAGTAAATTTTTATCTCAACCTATAGCCTCTGCTTTTGTTCCCTCCCTTACTGGAAGGGGCAGAGAGAAGGAGGGGTGGCTGATTTGGAGTTTAATTTCCAGCTGCTGTTAAACCACAAGCAGTTTTACATTTCCATGCTTTTAAGGGATAGTGTGTGGTAAGAAATTGAGTAAGCTGTAGACCAGAAAGTCTTGGAGCTTTTATGGAAAAGCAGTAAAGCAACTCAAAGCAAAAAAAAAAAACAAAACAAAAAACTAATGACACAGAAATTCAGCAGTACTGTTACCAATTTCCTAACAAACAATCTCTTGGGATGTGGAGGGTCTATATTCCCATCACCTCCTCAAATCAAGAATGGAAGTCAGTGCAGCAACATGTAATAGCAACACATTTCTGTTGAGGGACAAAGCTTGTGAAGGAAGACTGAAGGCTTTATTTGTCTTGGGCATTGAGAAGCCAACACAGATTTCTCGTACTCAATTTGCTATGAAAGAAATGGCAACTATTATCTGCAAAGCCTTCAGAAGATTATAATTAAAGGAGACAGGCTTGAAAGAGGATTTCATGTTTCTTTCTATAGACAGTGCTGCCGATTGAAGAAGTTACAGTGCTTTCCTATAGAGCCAAAGCTGCTCCCAGACACTTAATACTCAGTGATTTAAAAGCCCACACCCACAGCTTTTCCTCTTGCATCATAAATTGATTGATGATGACAAGTGAATAAGATTAGCACCTCATGGGGACAACCTTCAGCTTAAATAAAGGATAAAACTACTTATCGTCCCCTAGTTCTTTCACCTTCTCCCAGGGGAATGTACAAAGTGTCCTAAAACCTAGCTAGCTGAAATAATAATCCAAGCTTCAAGTTGGAAATTTTCAGACCCTAGAAGACCTTTCTTTCTACACTTTGAATCTACTTGTTTTTTCCCAAAACCAAAGAGGTATTTTGCACTTCATTTGCTAAAAAGATTACAAAATGTGTCTCACTTATTTGATTCTGGATAAGTAGGTTTTTTCATATTTTTTTCAGAGAAGAACTTTTTTTTTCCCCCACACACCTTATAAAAAGCAAAAATTTTCTGATCAAGTTTGTTATGGGATTTTTTTTCCCCAAGCTTTAACTACCATACATGCCAAAAACAATGTTGTGACAGAATCTAGGTCAATAAGCAAAACTTTCCTTAGCAATGAAGTTTAATTACCTTTCATATTCCAAGGCTGAGCCCCTCATAGTAAAGTAATGATCTTTAGTGTATCTTTGTTTAGCCATTTCTTCAATAAGTGGAAAACATTTACTGCAAAGACTGGCTCTGTGAGGCTGAGCTGCTGGCAGAGGTTAAACCACAAAAATAAAGTCGTTTTGTTATGTTTGGTACAAAGTTCAAGATACTAACATGAGCTTGTGCATACCCTGGAGCTGTCACGTAGGACCATAGGCTACAATTACAGACACAGAAATTCAGCAGAACAGAGGTTTGGGGAGTCCCACCAGATGCAGGTGAAGCTGAATCCACTGCTCTTGTGAATAGTTACATGATACCCAAAGCCCTCGTGGCATCAAGAGCAGGTTGGAGTATTCAATATCTGATATGTGCTGTCCATGCCTCATGGTCTGCAATCTCAGGAGGAATTTTGATCTTGGCACACACAGGATCATATATTCTGAAAACTCAAGTAAAAGTCCTTAGGTTTTTCTAAGATCCTGGAGACAGGCTTATTTGATAGTTTTGAAGTGTCTAATGGTGCATACAGTATGATTAATGATCAATAATAACAATTAAAAAAATCTGGTAGGGAGACCCATTTCTGCTGTGTGATTCTTGGGGATTAGATTTGTATCTAACACTGGGAAAGAAAATGTTATGTGATCCTTACATAAAAAATTCTCTCATCTCACATGAGTGTGAAGAGGGTTACACAAAACAAATTTAACAGATGCCTTTC
>VZRF01000605.1:2058-18477 GCA_013396875.1 Vireo altiloquus | reverse complement strand
TTTTTTTTTTTTAAATTCAGCTTATCTTCTTGAAGTTCTTTTACAAAAAAGATTTTTGTTCTGTTCTGGGGCAACACTTTGGCAACTCAACAAACATTTATGCATGTATTTTTGCCACAAGCCTAACTACTGTGTCCTTAGTAATTCAAAAATTTTTTCCAGCAAAAATGTTAGAAAGCTTTGAATTTATTCAAGGAACTACCATGATCTATGGATCATTTCCAATGCAGTTTCGTTGGTAGATGCACCAGTGACAGTGAGGTAGCTCCTAGAAGCAAACTCATACCCCATTTTTGACAAAAAGTGACTTTATTTTACAAGACTCACAATATTTTCAAACCTTGAGGCAGAAGACATTTTCTTTTTTTTCCCTACTTTTTCAGAGTCTGGATTCATTTTAATTCCCTGGGAGTAATATGGAGATTTGCAAATTCATTAAAAAAAAAAAAAAGATTTGAACAACTGTAATGATATCATAACATCATAATTAGAGATGATTATTAAAGTACCATTATTTCCATCCTGGGTTTAATTTGCATTGGTGACTGAGAAGAGTATCCTTTCTTCTCTTTTGTCCTTGCCCTTGAAATGAAATTCCCATGACAGACAGCACTGGAGAAACATTGGCATGCAGCAGGTGATAGTCCTGTCCTCCTTTTAGGTATGCATCTTGTGTATGAGCCTTGGAAAGGACTTGTTCTTCTGCAATCTAAGCAAAGGCACTGTCGTTTCATAAAATACATTATCCACCCTTTTCCAAGAACTGACAGTAGTATATAATCCTGTGCTGAATTATGTTGGATTTATGCAGAAAAATACTTTCATATACTTTTTGAATAATTGTGTATACAATTACTAAGCTTCTGGATTTTACAACCTCTACAAAAAGATTGATTTTTGACCATTCCTGCTTCAGCTGGGTTTAGCCTCAGACATGATGCAAACAGCCTGTGACCTGACAGAATATTAATCTATTCACCAGAGTTCTCCCCTGGGCTGAAGAGTTTTTTTCAGTCTTAAGAACAAAACAAGCCTCCAATGTTTTGTTTAGTAAATCACTCAACAGGGTCACAGTGAATGGGGGTCCAGGTTAAATTATATTTATTTTGAAGTTCGTATAAACAAGCCCTCTTGTACACATTTCTAATTTGGTTGAAGAACACTTGCCATCAGAAATCTGCTTGCATAATGGAAATCTTCCACGTGAAGTGATTTCCCTTCTGTAGATGCAGGGGTTTGCAAAGGCTGGTAGGTGTTTAGGGGACAATACTCTTGACAGATGGATTTGCACAGCTCTGAGTGAGGTGAGGTCAGAGACAGGATTACTTCTCAGCTAATTTCACAAAATGGAGGGACCATTTTTTTTTTAATGGAGGGCATAGCTCTGAATGTTTTTATATTTACAAAAATTATATTTTAAAATAAGGTAATTTTGCCTGATGCAATCAATCCTGTTATCAGAGCACTACACATGGAGGTCTAGCTAACAACGGGCACTGTCTTGTTTTCAACCATCAGGCTCCCTTAACAGTGGGTACTTAAATATTCATCAATTTATCCTGACAGAAAGGGAAATGTTCTATCTTTTAAAGCTGGAAGTGCAGGCACGGAACAAGGGCTTGAACCATGATGTAAAGGGTTTGTAGAGCTGCAAATGTATGAAACCAAGTCTTTCTTGTCCTGCTCACCTTAAATGTGGTGTCATAAATAAACACCAAAACCCCTCAACAGAAGCTGCCTTCTGTGATGGCTTTTTGGATTTCTTTCTACATCCAGAATTGTCCTTTCTTCATCTATTTCTAATCTTTTCTTTCCTTTCTCTTATTTTTTCCTTGCATGTTCTGTTTTTACAGTTTTCAAAATCCAAGAACACTAATTCAGATGTGCGTGTGTCTTCCCATGAACAGGAGAATAATAAGTACTCTGTTCTGTCAAGGTTTGGAGTGAAGAGCAATTTAAGTAGGAACATAACTCAGAATTAATAAAGATTTTAATTAGATTAGTTTAGTAGCAAAATACCTGTGACAACCTTTGCCAATATTATTAGAACAAAGTATCTAACTCCAAACCCATGAGTTCATGAGAATTAAGTGGCAGATTTAAAGAAAAACAAAAAGAGACCAAAAGACCCACCAAAACAAAAAGAGCTCCCAAACAATAACAAAACTCCATTACTGCAAGGTGTGATTTCTTACTGAGTAGTAGGTATTTGATGTCTTTTCAGCAAACATAAGCTCAAGGACAGACCTCTCCTTTCTTTCTCTCCCAGTCCTGAGCTTGGTTAAGGTACATCAAAACAGTTTTTTGCAGTGAAAGCCATATTTTCCCCAGGTATGATGGACTTTGTTCCAGTTCTTGGCAGAAAATGATAAAACCTGGAAAAACATAGCCAAGTGTGTCAGTTTTCTGTTGAAAAGTGTGCTCAGCTGCTCCCTCAGTCCATTGGAATAATGATGCAGCCTCTGCCTGCGTGTTAGTTCCTCCCTTGCACCTCCACTGACACCTTCAGGGCTTCACCCCTGCAGCTGTTACCATAAAGAAGGGAGGAATGACCTTAGAAAGCAATGCAAAGAAGCAGCAGGAGCAACACAAGGCAGCCCTGGGGGTGCTTGGTAGCTAGACAGCATTCAAGCCTGTGCTTTTCCTTTCCCTTTCCACAGAGCTCCCTGCTCTTCCGTTGGTTTTTCTTCATTTTCCATCAGGTTTTCTCTTTCTTTTTTGAATTCTCTTTGCTAAGTCCTTGATCCACCACATCTGCATTTGCTTAATTTTCAAGCCAAATAATTTACACCAGGAATATGTTCTCATGTTTGTCTTTGAAATGTTTCTCTCAAATTTCCCCATTTTTCCTTCAATTTTTTTTTAAATAACTTTGCTAATTCTTTTTGCTTTAATTCTTCTTGCTTTAATTCTTCTTGGTTTAATTCTTCATTTTTCTACCCTACTCAAATACTGGACATGCTTCTTTTCCCTCATGACCTGCTTCTCTCACATATTGTGGGGTCCTGAGTTTGTATCTCTGTTCTGCATTATTCTTTTCTTGTCCAGCCTCTCCCTGTGGCAGAAGTTTATGTGACCACACTACATAATGATATCTTTTAATCCAGCTACCCTGATCAGGTTGTAGTTTGTGTGGAGGGCAGAAAGGAAGGAGGTTTCATGATTTGATTTACAGATCAATCCTGAGTCTTCCTGAAGAGGTACATTTATCACTGCTAGTTTCCTGACTTTTTTACCCAAGATTTAGTTTGCTGTAAACCAATCTTTGCACCTCAGGACTAAAGTACTCTTGTTAGGAATAAAATATTATTGAACACACACATACATATACACAGTGTTGTAACAAAAATTTTCATTTTCTAATTTTATTTTTGCCTTTTTCCCATTAAAATATACACAAGAATCCCTACTGTAGTAAAGCAAAACAGCACAAATACCAGAAATTTCTTATTTTATTATTATTCAGCTTGGGTTTGCAATCATATTTTTAGTCGTAATTTTAAAGAGTTGAGGGTTGGTTTTTTTGGTGGTGATGGTGGTTTTTGATTCTCAGGTTATATGTCTGTGAATTGAAGTTCAGGGAGCAGGATTTGGTTTGTTTTTTTTTTCCTAGAGGGAAAAAACCCAAAACATATTGGCTTTGAACCTACACCTTCTATTCCATACTGTAACAGAATGTCTGAATGAATGTCAATTGCTGCGAAGTCTGTTCCCATTGCCCCTCAATTCTTATAAATTTAAATACAGAAACAGGGTGGAGGTGCCAGAGCTTATCAGAAGCAATATTTTAGTTCTAACACAATGCCCAAAGAAGCAGGAGTATTATCATTGCTCCTGCAAAATTCCTCATCCAAAGCACTTTTTATAATTGATTGCATCTCAGACTAACCTGTCTTATGGAACAAGGATTTGGTTTCTGTACTTCAACCCTCGTTGCTCTAACAACTCACCACTGTGACTTCTACCTAGATTTTTTTTCCTTATGAATATTTTTCAAGTTGAAATTGAGAGTTACACATGAAGCGTGTTGAAGTGGGTCAGTGAGCTGTGCAGAAAATGATCAGTGCAAGTTCATGGGATGGTATTTAGACAGTTTAATTTTCACTTGCAATGTGTGATTCATTTTGACTGGATATATATCTTCAGAAGAGCTTGACAACAGAAAATATCAAATCCTTATGTATATTCAAGAAATGGAAATTTTGAGACTTATTCCCTAGAGGAAGACATGGCATTGGGGATCCTAACACTAAAGGGCTCTTTTCAGAAGTCCATATTTTAAGAATTTCACACTAAGTATATTCATAACCTTTTCAAAAGGAAGCTACTATATATTACCTGCCTTTAGCAGCACCAGTCAACATCAGATTCACCAGATACTAATAAAGGAACAGACATCAGATGAAGGATTATGAAATAGTCTGGCTTTTTTCAGCAATGCCAATCATGGTACTTGCCAGTCAGATAAAATTTTTCATAGCGTCTGCCTTCCAAGACACCTAAGGTAAGAACATGTAAATATTTTCATAAATGATATATCTTGTCTTTTTCAGCTTCTTGAAGGTACTGCTGAAAGGCTTCAGACTTTACAAAAGCTTCTAGGCTGCCAAAATACTCTTCCTGTCATAAAAATAAAGAATAAATAGAGATTTACAGAAACTAAAAAGAAACTTGGTGGTAAACACTATGTTAAGTAATAATCCCCTTGTCCTGAAGTACCAGCTGATCATTTATCAGCAGCAAATTGAAGAGTAAAGAGATCAGTTTTCCATATTTTCTCATGTTTTCCAATCAAAGTAGTTATTATCTATCTCTCCTCTTTACCATAAGAACATCTGTCTTATTGTTGTCCCCCATGGTGTCACATAACAGCTTCCACTTCGCATCTGCATGTGGAAAAAAAGACGAATTTTTAACTGAATTTGCAAATATTTGGTCCCACATAATTTTTATACACTCCTGAATACAGAGCTATGCTTTCCTCTGGATAATGTCTGTGTTTCATTGATGCTGTTGCTGAAATGATCTAAGCAAGGCTTCTGCCCACAGAAGTTTCACAGAGATTGTACAGAAACCTTTTTTAAGCTCAGGTTAGTGAGCTCCTAAGTTACATTTTCTTCTGCATTGTGCAGGCTCTTGAATGCAAGTGAAGATCTAGAGGGAAGAAAAAGATGTGGACCCTGGTCAGGAGGTCATGATTTGTGTAATGCTCTAGAAATAACCCAGATTTTTGTGTGTGGCAGGGGTCAAACAGAGTGTGTGTTCCCCATCAAACAGGATGAACTCAAAATGCTTCCCAAACTAACATTTCCATGACATGACAGATCTTTGAGTCATCACCCTCAGTACCTACAACAGCTGCCAAGCAAATGGTTGGAAACTCCTTAAATTAACTGAAAATTTTGTGCAGCCAGAGTTATTAGTCTAGTTTTATGGCCAGTGTAATGTTAGCTCTTTAAAAGGTACATCTATGAACTGTAGGAAAAAAAAAATAGATTTATTCCTAGTTCTAAACTGCACAAGGAGAATAAATTTGTTTACCAGAAATATATATTGACAGTTAAGGTAATTTTCCTTGTTTTAATTTTATGTCTTTTTAATAAAAATAATACAAAAATATACTTTTTATTTTACATATAATAGATTCTATTTAATATATATTATATAATGTTATACAATAATATCTAATTTTATATAATAATATATATAATTATATACCACATATTAATATATAACATATAGTCTAGGATATTTACAATATGAAAATTATATATTTAGTAACATTTTAACATATTTTCATCTCTAACCAGTGTTCTGTCAGAGTCTTCTATCATCATGGGTTCAACACTAGATAAACACACCATTCCCCCTAACCTATGTAATCTAAACTTTGTATCCTTTAAGGAACAATCAAACAAACAGAAACCACAGCAAAAACACCACTCCACAAAAAAAAAAAACCCAAAGAAAACCACAAAAATCCCCAAACAAACAAACAAAAATCTGACTCAAAGCAAAGGAAAATTTAATATAACCATCACAGGAGCTGTAGAACACAGTGATGTTTCTCTATCCTTGTGTCCCTGATTATCCTGCCAACCCTCTCATGAGGCTCTGTGTATGTTAAGGTATGTTAATCCAATGGAATATCACAGGCTGATGGCACTAGTGACCATCAAGTGCCATGGGTTGAACCACACTTGTACTGAGTGCTTTATAGAAGTCTCTGCCCTCTAATCAGGATGATAACCTGCTTAACAATACAGTGTGATTAAATTTTCACAACTGCCTTATTATCCTAAAATGTGTAAAGGTATCTGCCTAGAAACAAAGCCTGCACAGCAATCACATGAATTCCAATTAAATAGATTATCCAGGGAAAGCTTAAAGACAAGTGGCAGAGACCCCTCCAGTGAGGGAGACCTGACCTAGCACAAAAAAAAATGCATCAGGGCTGTGCTGGAACCTCAAGGACAGCATAGAGATGCTCCTGCCAGACACCCAACCTGCACAAGGCCTGATGGATACTCCTCCTTAGACCCACCAGAAGTTTGCTGAACCTGACCTTGGACAGCAGCACAGCAAAGAAACAGGGAATTATATCCTCAAAAAGGCCACACACATGTGAACATCTGTGTATCTGCTGATGCGTTAAAATTCCGTATTCCATGTCTCAAGGACCCAGTTGCACTTACAGTATATGCAAATTTTGTTTCATTTTGTTTTCCAGTTCTGCATCCTTACCCACTTTTGTCAGAGGGAATTTAAAGTTTTGGTTTTGAAATTTTGAAGGTGCATTCAGAGCTTGTATTGACAAGTGACATCTATTGACAATCTTCCCTGCTAATTCATCCAAAATTTAAATCAGAATTATACCAAAATATCAGCTTTCCTAGGGCCTGTAATTTTATCAGAGAAAAGGGAGAATCCTTATTGTATTCTAAGGCACTCTGTTTTTACCCAATGCACTTTGTAGTCTTTCAAACTGGAGAAAAAAAGGACAAGTCCCATCTCCAAGGACCAGCACAGAAGGCACCTCTTCTGAGCCGTGTGGCATCTCAGTACAAAATGAGATTTTATATATCACCCTTGCATTTTGAAGGAGATAATGACTTTTCTCTTTTAATGAACAGCAGATGAAGGTCATCCAATACATGTGCTGTACAGAACATGTGAAGCCTTACTGTCAATCACCAAGTGTCTTTCATGGAGACCTTTTATGATGCCCACATAGAAAGACAAGAGAAAATGCCACTTAATTTCAGCAGCTGGCACGATTTTGCATGCACTGCCCACTCCTTGATCTCTGGCATACTTTATGGAGCAATCTGTCATCCTAAAACTCTGGGAGGTTTCGTGTGTCACTGGCTGGATGGTGATTTCTCTAGTAGATGAATACTTAATGTTGAGGTGCTGAAGTTACAAGAATTTTAACAGTTGTAGTGGATAATAGAAACAAAAAATCCAACCCAAAACAAATGGAAAAAAATGTCTAAAGTTTGCCTTTTTGCTATTTTTTGTGGGTTGTTTTAGTTCAGTGTAGCACAGAAGCTAAATGTCCTCAGATGAGGCAAATCAGTGCAGTCCCACTGAATGCAGGGAAACTCTGCTTATTCACATCAACTGGTTACAAGAAACAGGTGGGGTTTTGTCAAAAATGAGCCTTGAATGACTCAGAATTGACTTCCACTGTTCAACTTGATCATCCTACTGCTGTCCAGGGAAGTCTCAGAGGTCTCTCAAAGCCAGCAGGTAATATGAGACCTAATAAGACAAAACTTTCTACAGAATTTCCTAACATCAATACAAACACTACCTTGCTGCTGGGACATAGGAATGCTGCAATCATGCTGCTCGTGGCAAAACAATCACTCTTAATTAAAGAGAACAGCAGACAACTCTGGTTTATCAGATGTTAATAGAATCTGGCTAAGCATGGATATATTATGCAGTCCCCAACTGATTTTGGATGCTTCTTTATGAACCCAAAATTACTAGTCTCATGACAAATTGTGTCTTTGTGGTCTAGTAAATGGTGCTAGCTGCCTCTGGAAAATTAATTTAAAGCTCAATAAAATACACATGCACAGAAACAGGAAAAGTATCACAGAAAAACATAGTGTTTCACTGCACAAGAAGTCTGTAGCAAGCCATGAAGTTGTTACATAAAAATAATGTCAAGAAAATAGAGTAAATTGAAATATTGCCTTTCTCTTTGATTTTATGATGTCTGATTCAGTAGCTGTGCATTTGAAAGATGCACTCTAATGGGTTCCCTAAGCAGTGTTACACCATCAATGTTTAGTTTTCTCTTGAAAAGTGTTGAAAGCACCCAGTGTGAAAGCACTAGGAAAAAAAATACCCTCAGGTGGGGCTGAAGGAGCAGCTGAATGACATGGCTGTTAAGTTTACTGATAGTAATCCAAATCCCTTTGTGGATCATGCTGTTTGGTTTGTCTTTGCGCATGCAATATGTTATTATATCTTCAAGCCTGATTTCTGCTGTTAGCATGGTATTTATGCAGATCACTTAAAAATACATTAAAAAAAAGTACTTACCTTTTTTTTTTTAATCCAAAGTTTATTATCCATGGATAACTGATTGCAGATGACTTGAAGGACTATTACTGATTTAGCTGAAGAAGTGTAAATGGGCAGTTATGATTTCTGCAACTTCAGACTCAAGGACACAGTGTCCCACAGCATCTCAATAGTTGCATGAGGACAGGTAATTGAAACACAACTCACTTCACATAAACTCCAGGTCCACCAGATCCTGATCTCCAAAGATTATGTGTTGTGACTGTCACAATTCATCCAGTGGTGTGGTGAGCTCATGATTTTAGATTTGGAGTTCAAATACCTACTGACCAAGAAGGTAGCATATAGTGCATGGCTCAGTCAGATCACAGAATCTGTAGAAACATTAAGGTTAGAAAAGATCTTTAAGATCTTTAAGTGCAACTGTCAACCCAGTACTACCACCATGGTCACTTAAATGTGCCATGGTCACCTCAAGTGCCATATCCACACATTTTTTGAACCCCAGGGATGGTGACTCTACCACTTTCCCGGGCAGCCTGTTCCAATGCTTGTCAACCCTTTCAGTGAAGAAATTTTTCCTATTTTCTGATCTAAACCTGCCTGACCAGTCTAAAAGATGACCTGCATCTTTTTACATCCTGGCTATTGAAATGCTGGCTGGCTGTGGGTCTCAGACTGGTAGTGTAATGAAGAAATGAGAACTATTTCAATCATAGCATTTGAGCAATAGCAAGCTGGAGTGTGGCAAAGTTGTGCGAGTATTATGTGATCACAAATTAGAAACATAAGCTCTGAGCCCAAATCCGTTTTGGTGCCTGAGGCATTTTTCTCATCTTCATGCTCTGCAGAAGTGGTCTTGTCTGTAAATTAGATCTTTTGAAACAATATTTTTTCACAGTAAATAGAAAAGTGTCTTTATCTCCATACATTCTCTCCAGAGCGTCATGTGGATTTGTTGTCTCACAGGTCTCTGCCTTGAACAATTTTTTGTTCCACTTGCAGCAGGGAACCCATACAGGAAACCCTTATCACTTCCCAACCAGAATCTGAATTTGCTAAGCCATTACAGAAGAAAATTAAAGCTCTCATCCTTTTTCTTTTCTGTATATGATTTGCTTTATATAATTAAAAAAAAACACACACAAAAAAACACAAACAAAAAACAAAACCCCCACAACTCTGCACTAGTGAGTAGAATTGAGAATGTGATAACTTTTTTTTTTCTGTGCTTTATTCTCATGCAAATGAGAGGTTTAAGTTCCAGTAGTTACTAGAGTGTGGCTCTTTAATCACCAGTTTTATTTACCAAGAATGACAATAGCTTGTGAGAATGATACAGAGGCAGGAAAGATAGAGAGGAAATGGGACAATTGAGGTTTCTAACTCACAAGCTCATATTCTGAATATTAGCAAGTTAAGGCTGAAATAAGAGTTTTCATAAACATCATTTTCTTCCCTCTTCTCCACACTGTGATGATTCCCCTGGATTATCTGGGTAACTAAGTTGTGTTCCAGTCAGAAACTACAGCTGCACATCGAAAAGCAAGTACTTTCTGGCTATTTTGACGTTTATCCATTTCATAAAACAGCCATTAAAGGGAGATAATTTTTATTAAATAAGGCAGAGTTCTGTTTAATTGTGATACATGGGACAAGAGCATTAGTTAACATCTTGGAATAGACACTTACAAATCTTCTCTCCCTATAATTATAGCATTCTGATTTCTGTATCACAGAGAAATGAAAACTTACACACATGTTAAACTTTAGGTGTTTGTGTTTTGCTTTCCTTTAGCAATTGTCTCAGAGATTGTGGCAAAATTTTATATGACCTTTAATACTGACATGGCAGCTCTATTTTAATTTATATGATATCTGATAGTATCAATCCAAAACAACAGGAAAAATGAAAATGTGACTTAGCTTATTTCTTAGCTCCAGAAAAGTTTATATTCCATGGTGCACAGTAGTTGGAATGACATTTTAATAAAACAGTTGTTGAGCCCTGAGGAGTCTGACAGTAGCAAAGAAGTGAATAAAGAGGTCATGAATTTTTTGTAGAGATGAAATCAACCTGTAGAGTTCATGAATAATTCACTGAATTTTGAAAGGCAAACCTTTGGAAACATCTCATCAAAGCCCCCTTAAGATGAATTGACATGAACACTTACCTACTGGTCTTGAAAAACTATCCTGATCTTGTTTCAAGCATACATACGAGATCTTTCTTACAACAGTGCAGAGTCCTGGGTGGTTAGATACCTCTGGCCTTCAAGTTCCATGTTAAAATTCACTTCTCCCATGAATCTTACTGAATACTTGAGAGTAGAAGGACAAATGAAATGTTAGGGGATTTTTATTATGTTTGTGTTTAATTTTTGTTTTGGAAAGCTGCAGTTTCTTAAGGGATACACATTCACAAATGGCTAAAACATAAGACCTGGGGATGATCTGCACTGCAGGAAATATATAGGGTCACCCAGGATATTCTGTGTCATCTGAAGTACAGAAAAATATGGTTTTAGCAGGTAGTGAGGTCTAATCAATATAGTCAGTGATGTCTAGAAAGCGATTGGATCAGCCCTTGTTGCTAGACTGCCTTTTCCAGCTATTTGCAACTCCTCCTTTATTTTACTCTGTAAGGTCTGAATGAATGTCAGTGTTATTGGATATGACATAAATTAAACTAGGATTGTCAGTATATCAGTATTAAAGGTCATATAAAACTTTGCCATAATCTCTGAGGCAATTGCTAAAGGAAAACAAACCACAAACACCTAAAGTTTAACATGAGTAAGTCTTCATTTCTGTATGATTCAGAAGAAATCAGAATGCATTAATACACTGTAAGGTCAGAAATAATTTCACTGAACCTTGACTACTAAACTGAGGTTCTTGGCTGCAAAACTGAGGTGCTATTTACCTCACTCTAAAAATAAAAGAGAAAGCCAACCCAAAAGATGAACGATCTCATTGAGGCCCCGCATCACTTCCTGCAGGTGATTTTTCCTCTCCCCAATAACTGCTGAAAAAGCCTGAAGTGTTGCATGTAGGCAGCATGTGTCCAGTGCTCACATCTTTGGTGGAAGTCAGTGTTCAGTTGAAGGCTGGACTTGATAATCATGGAGGTCTTTTCCAATCTTAATGGTTCTATGATCGTAAGTTCTTTATTTAACAGACAGAAATCTTTTCTTATAGTGGGGCTTTCTTTGAATGATGATGGAGCTGTTCTTGCCCTGGGTCATTAACAGGAACAAAACCATTCTGATCTCAAACATCTAAGCTCAGCTGGCTCTTGGGGACAGTGAGATCCATCCACATTAGAGCCTTGCTGAAGTGTTTGTTTGACATTCTATTTTAGTAATCATGAGTAAAAGGTTTCCAAAACTGTGCTGATTTTTTTTTTTTTTTCACTAAAGGTTGAATGTGGTACAGAAATCTCAGAAACGTGGTGATGCCACATTTGTGCCTGGATGGTGCCTAGGTTAGCCTGTGAGGGAGGTGATTGAAGCCCATCCCAAAGAATGGGTTTCTGAATTGTTTTCTGTATCAGTCTTGGCACTACAGATAGACAGGTAGTATTTGAAAATTAACAAATTGTGTTGGTGTCCATTTTCCTGGTTATTCATAAACACATCTGTATAAAGCATATCTGTCTCTTTCAACTTTGGCTAAGTGTGACAAGAGAAAAATATGAGAAAATTAAAAGGTCCCACCACTTTGACAGTCCCATGAGTCTGGTCAGGACACAGTTGAGTAATATTTGCCCTACAAAAGTGTGCTTTGGTAGTGCTTTTTGGGGACAATATATTTTGTATAACGTTGCTCTCTAAAACGTCTATTGCATTTTACAGGTGTGTGCATACGAAATTTTCTTTAAACATCCCTGACAGAAAAAAAAAAAATAAATAGAGCTGTCACTGATGTAAGCCACTGTGTATGAATAAAATTTGAATTTATTTAGATCTACCATATATTGCATTATCATACCTTCAGTGATACAGGTATTTATCTTAGACACAGAAATACAATAAAAGGTCAATATGTCACTAAGGAAATCAGAGCTGTCTCAGTTATCAGGTTAAGTTTGGGGAAAAAAAAAAAAGTAAGATGGAAGAGGAAAGGGACTAGGAAGGAGAAGAGGAAGGGAATTTTAGAAGCCTGGGCAGTAAGGAGTTAATTTATTGTTATTCCTCAAACACCAATGACCATTCAAGTGGGCAAGATAGAAAAGGACATGCCTGGAATGGGGGGCTGTACAAAGGTAGGGGAGCACCTCCCTGGAGCAAATTTTCCTGTTCAGGTCCATGACACAACTTAAGGCACATGTGCAGTAATGGGTCAAGAAACAGGCAAGAGCAATAGAGGAGGATCGAGACCAGTAGAGACTCCAAAGTGCCCCCTGACTCTCCATCAGAAGACTGCACATACCTCATAGTGTTGCATTAGACACAAAGAATTCCCTCGTTGGGGATGGATCTAGGGAGTCCCATGCTAATTTTAATGTATATAACACAACAAACTCTTTGTTTCCTGGGCCCTCCCCCAACAAATTAAGACTGCGACCATTATTTCAGTCATGGGCATCAAAATTACAAAAATCAAATCTCTGGATCTACAGGTGGTGATAAATTTCCTTTCCACTACATAATCTTGTTCCTGCTATTTCTTTTTTTCCTTTACATATTTTCTTCATGATACTTTTATAATTTATATTAAAAAAAATCAAACAAAAAACCCCAAAACAAAACAAACCAGCCACATACTTTCTTCTCCACGGCAATTACATTGTTTGAAAATAAATCTGCCTCATACCAGTCATTCAGTGTGGTTTCACTTTAATCCACCCCAAGAGACATATTAACAAGGACTTCAGCTATGCTGCCTCAGGGACAGGTGGTAACAGGAGGGGAGTTCTGTGCTGTCTCCTTCTGAGTGGTTTCACAGAGCTTACAGTGAGTGGGACCAAGGAAAACTCCTTCTTCCTTCAGCTACCACCAAGCTTCTCATTCCTGGACCTATTTTGCCTGTACCCTCAGGCTTTCTGAATTTACAACAGCTCCCCCTCTGCCTTGTTGAACTACAAGGCAGGAAGTTGTCATGACATTTTGAAGGAAAAATAGATGTCATTCCCAGGTGGAAGATGTCTTGAAGGCAACTGTGCCACCCAAGTTACCCATTCTGTGGGGAGTACAGTGGAATACCTGTTGCTAATGGGGTGCAGTCATCATGATGCCACACCTGCCCTATCCCCATTCCAAGATGGAGCTAAGGTTGGGAATGATGCTGGAAATCACAATTACCTTTCCCTCACCTCTGCTCTCCGAGGTGTCTGTGCTGCAGGTTACAGGGATGTGACAACTTTCAAATGTCTCTGGGCTTTAATCCCAAGTCATTAGGTGCATTTATTATCCTGTGCATATTCTATAGTGCCCAAGACTCCTTTAATAATCATTAAATGGAAACAGAAGAAAACAAAATTAAAAAGGTTTAAAAATCCTGACATTTTTACGCATTAAAAATTTACTTCTAAATGTTGCATTTTTTGCAGCTGTGCTGAATCATGGAAAAAAAAAATCATTCTGAGGCTTAAAGTTAGGTACCTACATCCAGAGAAGAAAACAAAATTGCTTTTAAGTCTTTGAAGTTCACTGCAGTATCTGCCCATTAATAATAAAATTAAGTCAGGAATCCACCTTTTACTTGGACACATATATGACCTGCATTTCATAACAATTTTACCAGAAGACAGTTCAGAAAAAAGGATAAAAAAATGATGAACTAAATTTATTTCCACTGTCAAAGACTTAAAAAGAATGTATTTTCTGTTTAGCTGCAGCAGGTCAAGAAAAAGAATGCATTAAAAAATTATTTTTTTATTAAGTTCTACATGTGTGCAAGTTGCTAGACAGCTGGAGAAGATTGCCAAATAAAATAAAGGAGGATATAAGCATGAAACTTTGTTCCTATTGAAACAGAAAAGAAGATTTTTTATTTTTTTACAATAAATCCATATTTTACTTATGAAGGCCTGACCAAGTTTAAGGGTGCAGTGTAATGTAGCTGACCAAAACAAAAAAATTAGGTTTAGATGGGTTGTAGCCAGAAGGTTTAAATTTCCTTTTTTTTCCCTTTTCCTTCTTTTCACTAACAAAAAGTGAAAAGTGATTCAGTGCCCTGTATAGCATTTTTGCTGTTCCCCAATCAGAGATCATTGATAAGTTTATCCCTTGAGCTTCATCAGCTCATTAAGCTCCTTTTACTGCTGGTCTTGCAGAATGATGTTGTGTCCTAATAAAACTTGTTGTATTTTCCTTGCATCCACTTTTAATAAATTCTGTCGTTTAAAGAGACACCATCAAGGCATGCAGGCCAGTAAAAGCCCAAAAGTGTATTTACAGGGAGAGGATAGTAGTTCCCATTCACAGGCACTGAGCTCGAGATAAAAGGTGAAACCTTGTACTCTAGTCGTGTTCTGCCTGCAGGTGCTCGACAGGGGATAAATTTAATGTACCTAAATCCTCTCCATATCACTGAAACATCTAATAAAACCTGTCCAGCTCCAGGAAACACCTCAGAGGAAAAAAACATCATAGCCAACTTACTTCTATCCTAAGAGGTTTAACCCATGGGACACTTAATAATCTGCTGGTGTGTTGCCTTGAGGAATAATCATTTTCTCCAGTATTTTGTCCAGGTCTCTAGAGAGTGAGCTGTCACAGGGAACAGCTGGCAAGCAACAGGAAAATCTGTTCTCTGTGACAAGTGGAGTCCTTCCTTCTCACTGATAACTCCTCGTCTTACCTGTGCCTGCATTTTGATATTCTGCTTCCAGTTTCCATCATGTCACTTCGCTGTCTCTGGAGATTTGTTAATCACAATGGGCCCTCTCCCTGGATGAAATTATTCCACAGGAATGAGAGTAGGAAAAAAGTTACTATTGTCTGCTTATTGCTTGGTAGGTCCTAATTTTATACATTTGGGGTAGGAAGCAATATAGCATTGTAAGAGCACCTAGAGAAGAATCAAAGTTACCAGAACTGGGAGGCAATTGTGAGAGTTCAAGGTGGATTAATACAAAGTTTATTCCTTCAGAAGAGCATCTCTGTGAACCAATATATGGCAGGTTCACTACAGTGTCCCACTCTGAAAGGGAAGAGAGCACATGATTCACATATGCCCATCATGGAAAAGGAATGACAAAAGCCAGAGGATCTAAAAAAACTACAAAACTTTAGTAGCACATTATACACATGACAAGGAAATTGGTATAAATTAATCCCTGATCTTATAGTATCAACACACTGTAGTGGATTTTGAATAAGGGGTAGGGTGAAAGAGAATAGAGAGGGATTAAAGAGAGGGAGAGAGAAAAACAGGAAGAAAGATCAACAATCCGAGCTCCAGTGTGGATAGAAATAATGGGGTATCCAGGGTCCTGGATCACCACTCAGGATTTGTGGGGGTACATTTTCATGGATGCTTCCCCACCCTGGAGGTGTTTCTCGTGTTCCATGCAAATTAGTTATCATGTACAGCAAATTCTTTGAGATGTTTTTGGAAAAGGAGCTCTGAGGACCCGTGGGGCTCATTGGTGGCCTTGATCCCCACCCACTGGATCAACCTCAAGGGTCTTTTGACCTCCATCTGTCAAAGATTTGAGTTGATGATCTTGGAGGTTTTTTCTAACCTTAATGATTTTATGACCAGTTGGTGTCTTTCAAATGCTGCACATGTATGTATTTATTTCTAAATTCAATCTTTGACTCCCATTTAGGAGAGAAATTGTAACTTTCCTGAAACAGGGAAGGGAAGGGAAAGGGAAAGGGAAAGGGAAAGGGAAAGGGAAAGGGAAAGGGAAAGGAAAGGGAAAGG
>VZRF01000603.1:0-11653 GCA_013396875.1 Vireo altiloquus | reverse complement strand
CTTTCCTTTCCTTTATTGGATAAATCTATTTGCCAGGTCAACAATATCTTTCTGCTTCCTTTAATATTTATAGTGACACTTATCTTTGTCCCCTTTCTTTTTTTGCCATCTTTGATTCGTTTCTCAAAACTACTGCTCTTCTTTTCATAAAGTATACCAACACCAAGAGAAAAAATAGTAATACAACCTGATCTTTCTCATCATACTTCCATTCCTGTTCACAACTCTTTCCTCCCTCTCGTTCTAAGTTTCTCTTGTACTTTTTTGTCCTCATATCTGTGCTGTCATAGGTTCTCTGTTACATGCCTTGTCACAATCTCCTCAGTGTTTTTTCCTTTTTTAACATCAAATATTTTCATTTTCTTGGTGCATTTCCCCCCTCCTGCTGCAAGGTTTATTGTCTTTCCCATATTAAAAGTACTCTTCACTTCCCCTTGCTCCTCCAGCTACTGTTCTATCTTCTTTCTTCCTTTCATCTGCAAGCCCACTGGATAATCTCAGGTCACACATTTCAGTTCCATCGAAGATGCCTTCTTCCCCTTGCATTCATCTTCAGAAACACTTAATGTGCAATGTCCTCTAATCAAAATCTTAAGGAAAATAGCTATCCTAGATATGCCCTTCAATATTGTTGGGGCAGTTCTAGTCTTTTTCTTGAAATTGCACTTCCTCTCACCTGCTGTTACTCTGGTGCTCTCTTGTCTTCTTACTCTCTTCAGCATGTCTGCCAGAAGCATGTCTGTGCCTTCCCCTAGCTCTCAGTGGGGATCCCAAATGTGTCTCTCCTTGCTTCCATTCTCACTCATCTTTATACCTTACCTCTCTTTAATCTCGTCAACAGAGCACAAATTCAATTATCCTCTCAATACAGATGACCTACAAATCTCTTTCCCTGCCCAAGACTTCTCCTTTAAAATCTTAGCTGAGTATCATGGTTGCACCAAAGTCTCATTAGCTGCAATTCTGTTAATCCTGTTTGTGAGTTCTTCTCTGCATCAAACGTTATCTCTGTCTCTTGAAATCTCATCATGAGGTAGCACTTCTCCATTTTTTCTCAGTCAGTGTGATGCCTGTTAGCTCCCTCTTCCAGCTGGTTCCTGGTATCACTCCGCAGCCTTCATTTACTATTGGTTACACATATTGCAATTTAATTTTGCTGGGAATTAAAAATCTGAGTATTTTTAGAACTAGATTTAAACTTGAACACGCTTAAGAGCTTGTTTCCTGTCTGAGAGGCAAGCTATGTAGCATTTCAAAATAAATATGGTGTAATTATTATAAGGTATATATTAAAAATACACATCCTCTCTCCTTTGAGATACTACATCTTACCAATTATCCAGTACAATCACTTATCATCATATCTCAGCCAGTTCAATAAGACTTTCTTAAGCAAATGCTTATCATCATCCAGCTAGATCAGATGTTCATTTATCAGGTACAGAGCCCTTCCTTTGCAAACCCTTACCTTGCTGCCATCTCTGTCTCCCTCTTCAGCAGATGTCTTAAGCATTCTCTCAGCCTACTGCCCTCCTACCTGTTTTTGATGCTAATCAGCCCTGAGCGCTTGCCCTTTCATCATCTCCTTGTTCAAATTTGAAATGAACATTTCTATGCTGTCTCCTACACAGCCCCTCACACCCTATCGGCAACACACAAGTATGTGCAAAGGGTATTAATTTTCTCTAAAAGCCATATTAAAACTTTTTTTTCCAGAGTAGTCTTGGGAAAAAAAAACATTGTAAAGCAGAGCTTCTACTATGGCAGGGCTACTGGCATGGACCAATATTGTTTCGCTGTTTGTCAATTTGTTGTTCTATTTATTGTGTCATGACCTATACTTGACTGAATTTGTTTTTGGGTCAGGGGTCATCTGTTCTGTCCTGGTACAGGATGTTACAACACATCATGGACAGCTACCACTTACCATATGTAGGAACAGCAATTTCAGCCGGTTGTCCTGAAATAAATCATCAGCTCCTGCTAATATCATTCATCTTAGGTAGGGAAAACGAAGAGCAGGTCTTATAGTAAGTTAATTTGTAGTCTCTGTTAAAGGAAAATATGTCTAAGTGATATTTCTGTTGTTCTCAGCCGGCAAGATGGCAATCCTGGGTGTGCAAACACAGTTGATTAGAGGTTGGTGGTGCATCTCCAGCCTCTGCCTCGTGATGCGCTCAGAGGTGAGGAAGGCAGGTCTCTGCCTATTTATTGCGCAAGCAGAGGTGATAATTCAATCCTTGAATCCAGTGACTTTCACCTGTAAAATAATAAATAGATATTTAGAGAGAGAAATGTTGTTTGTAGCAATGGAATAGCTGGACCTTAACGGCGTAGGTGTTCTTCCACAGGGGCAGCCAAGTGTACCAGAGTCACCCAGAAATCCTTAGCCTCAGTGTTTCTTATCACACTCAGTCGGTGGTCTCCTGACATTCAGATATTGGGCTCTGTTCCAACAATTTGGATGACAAATGGCATTTTTTCAAGAGTGTGTACCACTATGACTTGGCAGTATGCCCAGCAGATTCCACCAAGGATGAATAGGAAAGATGGTCCTGGATCTGTATTATATTTTTAGATAACAAGAAAAATGATTACTCTGAATCATTCCAAAGGATATAAAATAGCCTTTTTTTTTTTTTTTTAATTTAACAGGAAAAGAAAATAGACTACTAATTTGGGTTCCAAACACTATTTTCCACAGGAAGAGATACTTAGGGGGTACACACTTCTGCCCTCTGTTCTACATACCCTCAAATCAGTACCAAAGGAGTACTAGTACCAAAAATGTGCTACCTCAAGTAGCATATATTTCTCTGAACTGGTGATGATTCAACAGTGGTTGAGAAAAGGGCAGAGCTCTCTTCTCTGGCACATGTTGAGCATCTCCTCTATGGGTAACAAGTTTTTGTTTGTACTAAATTAAAAAAAAAAATTAAAAAAAGTGTGAGGGAAAAGCTTTATATGCTTATATGTGAAACTAGACCCACATATGAGATTAGATCTATAGGATAAGTCTATTTCAGTCATTTGCCATTCAGTCCATCTCAGCCCATCTTTTACATTACCTTTCACCATAGCATATTTATAAATAATTCTGGTTCGTAGAACCAGAATTATTTGAGATCTATCTATCTATCTATCTATCTATCTATCTATCTATCTATCTATTTATCTATCTCCTAATTAAACACTACTCAAATATGCTAGCTATCTTAACATTAGTTTATCACTACTTTAAAAACAAGTGTTCATTTTGGTGTTTCTCTGAAAGAATTTCAGTATGAGATATTTTCTGCTCTGGATGTCATTCACTGGAGTTCATGCTAAGAAAGAAAATAAAATTAGATAGCAGCTGGTCATTAGAAACATATATTTCACATTCAGTACACACATGTTCTTAATCCTAAATAAATTATATTAATCACAATTTAATTATGTGGCTGCCCCATTAAATTAGAACTGGGGACTGGAGTCGACAACGTAACTAGTCAGTTTCACCATCTGCAGATCAGGCTTTGCGTGCCCTACTGGGTATTTTAAAAATATTCTAATTTTAGAAGTAGTAATCACCTATGGATATTTAAAATACCTCTGACAGTTGGCACTTATCCACGATTAATGGCTAACCAGGGGTCCCCTTCACTTGTCTGTGTAATTTAGTCATCACTTGCCTGTGTAATTCAGTCATCATTTAGTGATAAATTGCAGAAAAAATATTTTGTTGGTAGAGTAAAAATGAATGGTGGTAGTTTCTTATATGGAAAGATGCTGAAGACTCACATCTCGACGCTGTCCTGCACGACATCCTTATCTCTACGCTGGAGAGGTACGAATTTGACAGATAGACCACTCAGTAGATGTGCACTCCAATTGTTGCAGTCAGTAGCTCATAATTCCAAGTGGAGGTTGGTGATGAGTGGCATGGCTCAGGGGTTGGTGCTGGGACCAGCGATGTCCGACACCTTTGCTGGTGATATGGACAGTGGGGTCCAGTGCACCCTCAGCAAGTTCGCTGACAGCACCAAGCTGTGGTGCAATCGACTTGCTGGAGAGAAGGAATGCCATCCAGAGGGACCTGGACATGCTTCAGAGCTGGGCTGGTGTGAACCTCAAGAAGTTCAGCAAGACCAAGCCCAAGGTCCAGAACCTGAGGCAAGGCAATCCCAGGCACAAATACAGGCTGGGAGGAGAATGGGTTGAGAGCAGCTCTGAGGAGAAGGACTTGGGTGTGTTGGTTGATGAAAAGCTCAGCATGACCCAGCGATGTGCGCACACAGCCCAGAATGCCAACCACATCCTAGGCTGCTTCAGAAGCATGGTGGTTCTGCTCATCTCTATTCTGCTCTCATGAAACCTCACCTGGAGTACATATCTGGTGCCCCCAGCCTGAGAGGCACATGGACTTTTTGGAGTGAATCTAGAGGAGGGTGAGGAAGATGATCAGAGGGCTGGAGCACCTCTCCTATGACAACAGACTGAGAGAGCTGGGGTTGTTCAGCCTGGCAAAGGCTCAGGAGAGACCTTCCAGTACTTAACAAAGGTGTACAAGAAATCTGGGGAGGGAATTTTGGCAAGTGCATGTCGTGATAGGACAAGGGGCGACAGCTTTAAACTGAACGAAGGTAGGTTTAGATTGGATATAAGGCAGATTTTTTTTCAAAGGAGGTTCTACTTCCTCATCAAGGGTGATGAGAAAGTAGAACAGGTTGTCAATAAAGGCTGAGAAGGACACATCCCTGGAAGTGTTCAAGGTCAGACTGGACGGATCTTTGAGTAACCTTTTCTAGTGAAAATTGTCACTTCCTGTGATGGGGTTTGAAATAAATGGTCTTGAAGGTCACTTCTAACCCAAAGCATTCTTTGATTCTATGATCTTCCATTAGAAACTTGGGATTTGCAAGCATAGAGGAGTTAACACAAGCTAATTCCAAGCAATGTTCAGATGCTGAATGTTGAAGTGGCAGAAGTGAGTGCATGTGTTTCATACACTGATGTTCCGATTCTGTCCTCAGACAAAATGCCTATTAATTTTACTGAAATTTTCCTGAAGTGAAATCTAAAGGACTAGATCATTCCTCTGCATGCATATACCTACATGACCTCCAATGGCTATGGGATATTTTTTTATAGGAATTATGGGATTTTAGCTTCTGGAGATAGCCAGAGATCCATGTGGTAGTGGCAGATATCACTGAAGCGGCAGCTAGAGATGAGACTGCACACCTTGGAGCTTATCAGCTGGCAGTAAACACTTTGGATAGCTGAAGCTCATCCACATTTTCTACCATGTATCCAAACACGCATTTTGAAAGTGTAAAAATATATAAAATAGGTAGACCTTAGCCATTCCCCTTCTAAATTGCACCTTAAATACTAGAGATGTTTCTTCCCAACTTCACATGCTCGGCTGTTGTTTTTTTAGCAGTTTTGCACAACTTTGCCCAAAGTTTATTCCGACTTCCACCTGGAAGCAGAAATGAAACTCAGAAAAACTAAGTTATGTGTGAAATGTTGTGCAGAATTTCAGTAATTCCTGGTATGAAATGAACCTCACAGGTCAGGAAAAGAGTTCTCTTTCCTGTTACTGTACACCATTATTTTTATTACCACTCCCTGCTGACTTATACATTGCCTTCTGAAGGCATAACTGAACCTTGAACTAGCTTTAAATCATCTCTATCTCTAATGAGGGGATACTGTTAAATTTCTGTATGGAGAGAAATATTCTCACTTCTCCCAGACTGTGCTTATCATGAAGGGGGAGCCAAACATAAATAGGGAGGGAAGTGGTCCAGGTGTTATTAGTCCATCTCTCTTTTTCCATGAATTACCCTGAGGATCTCCCTTGGGCCAGGCACAGCAACTTTAAGATCACCTAGTGACTGGAATAGGGAGGGAGAATATTAGTTGAAAGCAGCTAAAAACCTGGAAACTAGGTACTTGGGATCATCTTAATGTAAAATAAATTGTGTGGGCACAAAGCATTAAATTGTACAGCTGGGGATCAATAATCCTCAGCCTTAGGAGCACAAAATAAATGGAGGCTATAAGCAGGGCTACAGCATCACTCAGAAAACACTTGGCAGCCATTTCCATTCGAGAGCCAGGATGCGATACTTGGGGAGCATTCCAGCTGCACATGACTGCTTTTATTTGTATGGCTTTGGCAGTATAACTCCAGCAGTCTGCCTCCCTCATTCCTCAGTTTGCTTGCTGCTACTTTGGTGGGTTTGTTAAGGAATCTTGTTTACTGCTTCCAAGTGTCAGATGATCTATCTTCAGTGAATGTCAAAACTCTCTTACTGTCACTTCTGCTTTTGTCCCTCATATATGTGACCATACAGTTACCTGTGGCTGCTTACACTTGTGCTCTCAAATAAATACATTAAAGCACATCTAACTTGAAACATTTTATTAAGCTGATTACAGGGAGTCTGTGTTAGCTGGTCAGGTCATTCTGAGGCAATGTTACCTAGTGTTGGCTTCTTGGCAAATCTGCTCGTTAGTCTGCTTCTAGCCAACAGGCAGGTGAAAAGGAAAAAGGCAACCACCTAAATGTGCAGATTAATAAGAGATTTGGGATAACACTATCTTGAGGAAGAATACAATTTTCCTGAAAAATATGTGACACTGCAACTCAAAAAAGTCATGAACTGCTAAATACACTTTAAAACCTTGCATGATCATGAGAACAAGACATGATATAACTGATATCTGGATCCTGTGATATAGGATACTTCCATGACTTTTCATCTTTCACTCCAGTTTGATGGACAACCTTGGGAAATTTTTCAGGAAACACGGAAGAGGACTTGTGGCACATGTGGGAAAGCATCCTTGGGATTTAAATGCCTATTACAAGTTGATAAGTTTGAAGATGTCAGTTCTTTCAGTTTGTATTGCTAAGTGTTTTTGCAGAGTTTGGTGGGAATGCTTTGAAACAGGAGCAGTTTGTAATGGATATAGAGAGAATTTGTTTCACTGTGAGGAGAAGCCTGCTTTGGAACGCACTGCCAGCAAGGTTGTGCCATCCCCATCGCTGGAGATTTAGCTGCAAAAGTTCTGAGATACTGGGCCTGCCCTTACAGATGACCTAACATGGAACAGGAGGATGGACTAGAGACTCTCTGAGCCCCTCCCAGCCTGAGTCACCATGTGATTGTTTGAGTCTGAATTGCTCCTTTGAGGAAACATTTCAGAAGCAAGTCCTTTAGAAGGTTTCACTTAAGGTAACTGGAAGGACTTGGAGGAAGAGCACCAACAAAAAGCAGTTAACTGGAACCAAGGAGTAGTTAGAGGTGAGAAAACTGTTTGTGTGAGGCAGGCACAAACTCTTCTCCCTTCTTCTTCCTGTTCATGGTTACTCTTGCTTACCATTTGAATTACTAAGGGCATTTTCTTGTCGACAAGGTAGAGAAGGTCCATAACCATCAATTTAGAGATGGTGCTTGAGAAAGAGATACTTTCTCATTGGATCAGTGTTCAAACAAGGCAAAAGCATCTAAGAAAGGAAAAAAATAGTGAAAAACCCAATTATTCTTCTAATGTTGTCTTATATGTTGTAGTAACGATTTACAGCAGCTATGATCTATGGGAGGAGGGTGGACACAATTGAAAGTATGATGCCAAATTTTATTGTTGTATGTAAAAGGACGTCTGGGAATCTTAGCTCCAGCTTCAGTCATTGGGTGGTGTAGAAATTCTTGTTTGGCTTTTCAGCCCGTTTCTCCAGGGGAAAACAGAGGGACCAGCAGCCAGTGTGTTTCTCAGGGATTCATACTGGAGCCAGAATTACTTAACATGAGAGGGACTTTTTACAAGGTCATAGACATAGGATAAAGGACTTTAAACTTGAAGAGAGAAGGTTTAACTTAGATATAAGGAAGAAATTCTTTACTGAGAGTCTGGTGGGGCACTGGAATAGGTTGGCCAAAGAAGTTGTGGATGCCCACACCCTGAATTTTTCAAGACGAGGTTTGATGTGTCTTTGAGAAACCTGGTCTGGTGAAAGCTTTCCCTGCCTATGGCAGGTGGAGTTTGTATGAGATGCTCTTGAAGGCCCCTCCCAACTCACACCATTCTATGATTCTATGAATGTATTTGCAGCATTAAGATAGGGATGTTTATATGCTCGTTAACTTCATGAAAATGAGGAGATGTGAGAGAGAAAAGCCTCATATATTGCACCTTTGTTGAAAGCCTCATATAATGCATTCATCTACACATTTTGGATATCCGATAACACATGTGATTAAGAGTTGGCTTCCTTGGCGTGATAATCTTATGGACTAAAGCATTTTGTGCTGCAGCATGTACTACCTCTTGTGCAGCCTGGTCATCTTCTGTCTCTCTGATCTTCTGACTTGTGAATGCATTTTATATGAGTGCTTTAGGTTACTTCCTCTTGTGAAGGATTTTCCACATGCCTCAGAGCAGAGGATTATTGCTTTCCTGCTCCTTTGGTGTAAATCCATCATCTGAAATATAACTTAAATGTACTGTCTTCTGTAGTCACAGAGAAAAGAGGAATTTAATTTCCCTAGACTAGTTTTTTCAGAGACTCCCTCAGGGACACCTCTGCTGAGCAGTGCCAAATGTGTTCTGTGTCTAAAACTTAAAGTGGAGATTTTCAGGCCGTAGTCTGTAAGCACAGATAGACTGTTAGGATGAAAAAGGAAGGCTTTCTCAATATTCCTCCTGCTTTAAACTACTGAACTCCCAGTTCTGCAAACAAATAAAGATAGGAGTTGCAGGACTATTTATGGATCTAGAGTTCAATATCTAACATACACTGGAAGGAATGGGAACATATGGAGAAATGAGTATCTACAGAAAGAAATCTGTGGATGCACAAATTGTTTGAAGTCTCTGAACTTCATGCGTTTAGTGCCCTTCTCTCCACTAACTGAAATGGAAACATGAAAAGTGCTGGCTGTTAGAAGCAAACCAGAAATTCCTAAAGACAAAACAGTTTTTCTACTTTAAACTTAAATATATTCCCATCACTAACAAAGAAACATTGTTTTGCTTCCAGAAATAGCGACCAGCTAATTAGTGAAGCTGGTTATGCAAAAGACCTGCTTGGGACTGATGCAGAGTAGCTCTACATAATGTAGCTGAGGAAGTTGCCATATGGGGAGAAATCATTGGAAGCCTGGCACTGGGTGTGAACTTCTGCTGTCATATGATAACTGAGATGAATTACTTTTGGGAGAGAGAGCCTTTCAAATAAAGGGTCAGAATTAATGATGCAAATAGCAGAACTCCTGGCAGGAGTTTAGTTCCTATTTAGAGATTTTGCTTTACTAAACCAGAGTTAAGCTAGTAAAAAATCTTTACATAGCTGCTGACTTTTAATTAATTAAGGCATAGATTTTTATGGTTATTAATAAAGTCGTGTATATATACACTCCATCTGTACTTAATACTAAAATTGTTTTAAAGTGATAGGGTTCTGACTACATAGCACACTTGCTGCTAAAATTGTCAGTTTCAAATTCAAACTGAAATAAAATACTTTACTTCTAGTGATGCCTTAAATGGCTGCCTAGAAACAGAGACTACACAGGAATAAAGGAATAAAGGAGGTATTTATTTGAAAGGCCTTCAGATGTACACTCTGGTCTCCAGAGGGTCCTGCCTCAGTGGATCCCAAATGGATGACAGGTCACGAGTTCTTCATACTTTTATATCAGCATAAATTCACCAAGCAGAACCCAGCCAATGATGGAATTTCCCCAAGCTTGCCCCCCTCTCCCCAAGATGATGGTTTACAGTTCTTGGGCCTAGGACGATCTGGGTGTCCTTGGAGAGTAAGCTAGAGAGGCTTTGTTGTGTCTGTCTTAGCATAAGAGAACAGCACTTAACAAGCTACAGGAAACTTCAGAGTTACACTAGCAGTACAGGATTTGAAAAATATAAAAGTTAAAACCTAAGGCATCACTAGTATGAGTTGTACTTTGATGACAAATAAATTTGTAGAACAATGTAATGCTAAAAAATGATGCTGTTCATAGCCCTTGAATAATTTTCATAAATTTTTATGATGAGAACAACTCATTGCAAGTGCATAAATGTTGAGGTTTATAGCCTTTTCCCCAAGCAGAATTTCCTGGACAAATTGCATTTAATTACTTGAGATTACTGGTCTCTCAATTTATTAAGATACACATTCATATGTGGAAGTTAAAGATATGACCTTTCACATAATCTTCTACAGTGCTAAGCATTTACCTATGCAGGACATCACAAAAAAGTTCAGGAACTGTAGTTAGATCCAAATCTGTAGTAGAAAATAAAAATAATCTGAAAATAAACATCCTCTGCATTGATATTTTTGATAAACCCTGCTTCCAATGAATCTTATGTAGAGTGTAGATAAAATAAGCTTCCAGAGATCATACTGAGGTCAGGATTTCACCTCAGAATGATTCTTTGCCAAAGCAACACATTTTCCAGTAATATCTTCAGCTGTAGAAATTTATTCATATTTTCAAAAAAGGGCCTAGCAGACTTTTGTTTCTCTCTTTTTTTTCAGTCTCTCCATCTCTCTTTTTTCTTTACGAATAGCTCCAATTATACATGAGTGAATATTTCCTACTGATGCCCCAGAAGAGTGTTTGGATAACAAATTAGAGAACAGAAATAAATGTATTTACATGAAGCTATTTAAGAACACGTACCTCTTGCAATACCAACCTCACCCCAACCCCCAAAAAACCAACACCCCCTCCACATCCCCAAAACTTTTGATTTTCTTGTTAGGAAAATCAGCAGGTTGAATAAAAAGAGTGTTTTCTAAATAGAAATACTTTAGAGAAAGTGTATTATAGTGCATTTGTTGTAAATCTGGAGTCCTGGAAAACACTGAATCCTTACAGATTTCTGGAGTTCAGAAGTTAAATGAATCTCTATTAACAGCTACCTCCAGGGATAAAATAATCAGATAGAAGCTACAGTAATTTGAAACTTTTTCAGCAAAACTTAGGATCAGATTGAACTCAATTATCCGCTCATGTTTTCATACTTACCCAACACGTCAGTCAGGTTCTCCACAGTTTACAAAATTTTAGTTAACTTGGACAAAGTTTTGAGCAAACCTGGGGTTAATTATGACTTCATGTAGAAACCATGATAAACACAGTGGTTTTGTAGAGTTTTGATTCAAAAGCAGGCAAGACTTGTGGGTTTTGGCTGAGCATCACTGAGTTTCAGTTGTGTGCTAACCAAAACTGAAAACAAAAATTGCCTCTGGTAATATTTAAAAAAAAATCTAGGGCATTGAAACTGCACACAACTGCGTTTAATACACTGCTCCTTGCAGCTTGGCAAGCTGTCTCACGACTTTCTATGAACACCTGGTGACAACTCTTCATGGCAACAAACAAAGAGCGACAGTGTTACAGGGTGGTTCTCTTTCCTTGTGTCTTGAATGTTGCGAGATTTTCCTGTTAATATTCAGACCTGTGACACACCAGCCTGACATGAGTGTTTGTCTCTTTGTGCTTGACATACAGGCCTTTAGAAAAAAGTATTAGGCTTCTCAAGTTAAAGAGCAAAAACTTGTTTCCCCACTCTGTGACATCTGCAAATTCTGTACCCACACTCAGGAAAAATGAAGAGGAAGGGGAAAGGAAAGGAGGGGAAAGGA
>VZRF01000598.1:0-18125 GCA_013396875.1 Vireo altiloquus | reverse complement strand
GGTTTGGTTGGGTTTGGGTTGGGTTTGGTTGGGTTGGTTTGGGTTGGTTTGGTTTGGTTGGGTTGGGTTTGGTTTGCTTTGGTTTGCTTTGGTTTGGTTTGGTTTCACACAGAGGTGATGTTGCCTTCCCCCATCCCAGCATCCTTGCTCCTCCAGCCACCTTTAAAATCTCCTCTCTTCCCAAAGCAAACAGCTGGAGCTGTCACCGTGTCTGCTGTCACTTGGAAATAACGGAAAGCAGAATTCCATGCCAAGATATTCCCACTTTAAGCACAGAGTCAGTGATTACTACAACTCCAGGTTTTTAGGGCTGCAAATCTGTCCCAGCTCGGAGCTGTTACCACTGGAACCCTGAGCAGTGCTGGGAAGGCCCTGAGGGATCCCAGTCTGTTGTGCACATTCCAAGATATTTCTGGAGGAGCAGATTGTGGGTTTGTTTATTTGGAGCTCTTTCTCCCTGCATATGTTTGACTATTTTGTGTTGAGGAGAAATTGCAGCCCCGAGACTTCGGCTGCTGCATCCTGGTTACCTGAGCTGAGTGTGAGTTCCAGAGCCTTGGAATTGTTCAGGATGGAAAAGAGCTCCAGGATCATGGAGTTCAACATTCCCCAGCACTGCCAAGGCCACACTGACCATGTCCCCAAGTGCCACATCCACAGGGCTTTAAATCCCTGCAGGGATGGGGACTCCACCCCTGCCCTGCCCAGCCTGGCCACCCCTTCCATGGGGAAATTCCTGCTGCTGTCCACCCTGAGCCTCTCCTGGCCCAGCCTGAGGCTGTTCCCTCTCCTCCTGTCCCTGTTCCCTGCCAGCAGAGCCTGACCCCCCCCGGCTGCCCCCTCCTGTCAGGGACTTGTGCAGAGCCACAAGGTCCCCCCTGAGCCTCCTTTGCTCCAGCCTGAGCTCCTTTCCAGCTCCCTCAGCCCCTCCTGGGGCTCCAGACCCTTCCCAGGAGCATCAGGAAGCAGGAGTTGATCTGATTCACTGGGAGAAGGGACAGCATCGCATTTTTCAGAGGAACAAGGAGCTGGGAGGGACCTTCAGCATGCCCAGTTTGGATTTCTTCATTTAAGCACAGGAACAACAGAGATTTGTCCTGGGAGTGCCTCGGCCACAAACACCTCTGAGTGTTTTATAACAAACACAAAATCTTCAGGGGAAGACCAAATCCAGAGGTACAAAATCCCACAGGAGAAAAGAGATAAGTTCATAGTAACATGGAATGGTTTGGGTTGGGAGGGATCTTAAATCCCATCCATTCCAACTCTGCCCTGGCAGGGACACCTCCCACTGTGCCAGGCTGCTCCCAGCCCCAATGTCCAGCCTGGCCTTGGGCACTGCCAGGGATCCAGGGGCAGCCACAGCTGCTCTGGGCACCCTGTGCCAGGGCCTGCCCATCCTCCCAGGGAACAATTCCTGCCCAATATCCCACCCAGCCCTGCCCTCTGGCACTGGGATCCATTCCCTGGCTCCTGTCCCTCCATGCCTTGTCCCCAGTCCCTCTCCAGCCCTCCTGGAGCTCCTTCAGGCCCTGCCCTGGAGCTTCTCCAGCTGAACAATCCTGGCTCTCCCATCCTTGGCTCCTGCTGCATTTGAGGGAAGTCAGTCACTAATGAACGAGGTACTCATTAGAAGATTTTTCCCAGGCAGTTCAGGAATTACTGGCAGGAATTTCCTGTCCCTGGGGGTGCCTCTGTTCCGCAGGACCCCAGCAAGGAAAGGTTCCCAAGGCTGGAGATATCCTATGGTGGAGCTCCCCTCGTGAGCTCCAAGGGACACCATCAGGGACTGGGAAAGCCTTGGAAAACTCCCTGTCCGGTCCAGGGAGGAGCAGTGGTGGAGCAGGTCAGGATGGGCAGGTTTGGAAAAGCTGGGCTCGTTAGGGAAGGACTTGGATCTGGGTGACCTTGGCTCCGGACACACATCCTCCTGGGAGGAATCCCTCCAGAGGCAGCTGCTCCTCCTCTCCAGAGCCACCTGGGACTGCAGGAGTGTGACACAGCAGGAGGAGACTCATCCTGATCGGCCTGGCTGGGATCAGAGAGAATTCCAGGGAAGGGAACAGAACAACTCAGGTACCAACCCAGGGATGGAAAGGGATTCAGTCCCCAGGGACTCCCTCAAACAGATATTCCAAATAAACCAAGGAATGGTTTTATACAAGCATGGAAGACAATGAAATAAAGGAAGGAAACAAATGTAGGGATAAACCCAGGATGTTCCTTGTCTCCAGAACTTTGCCAAAGAAATCCTGATAAATCCTAAGGAATCAGTTCTGTTGCTGTGGCCATATCCAACCCCAGATTCCCTCTGTTTGCAGCTCCCTCTGGAATGGGGAATATTGGAACAGCCTTTGCTCCCACAGCACTTGCAAAGGCTCCTTGGGAAGCGGGGAAGGGATTTACAGCAAGCAGAACCTGCCCAGCACAGGATAAGGATCATTCCCAGCCCACCCCAAAGCCTTGGCTGGGAACACTCCACGGCTGTGCCCCATCAGCACTGCAAAAATGAGATTCCTTTAATGAGGAATCATTTCTTCCCTCCCTCCTGCTCCTTTGCACAAGTTCGGGGAGACTCTTTCTTGCCAGGGCTGCTCCAGCCCGGGGAAGCTGTGGCTGCCCGGAAAAATGCCAAAGCAGCTTCCTTGGAAAAGGCTTCAGAGAGATTCCTGGGGCTTAGAACGACATTCCAGGAGTTATTCCTGAAGGTTTCAGATGGAGCTGTCACTGAGGTGCACAGAGAGGGAGTATTAAATCAACTTCTCTTAATCTGGATTTAGGGGAAATCCTGATTCCCATCCTGCAGTGTCACCTCCTGCTTTTCCTCTGCTCCAGGGGAGGGATGAAACCCTTCCCAGGAGCTTTCCAGCTTCCAAAACTGGGGATTTATAGCTGCAGAAATTTCCCTCCCTCATGTTTTAATCTCGCATCCAGGATGGGTTTAAAGAGTGTGTTCAACCTTTTTTTCCTTTGGATTAAGAAATTTCTTTTTTTTCCCAGGGAAATGTTGTTTGGAAGGAAAACACCCACAAAGAGGTTCCTGCTTTTCTGCATTTCAGTTCATTTTTAGGACACATTTTTCCAGCACAGATGGAAATTCACAGCCAGGGAGCATCATCCCTTTGGCCTGTCCTAAACTTACCTGGAAAAATGATAATGGAGTCCTGGAATGGTTTGGGTTGAGAGGGACCTTAAATCCCACCCATTCCCAGCCCTGCCCTGGCAGGGACACCTCCCACTGTCCCAGGCTGCTCCAAGCCCCAATGTCCAGCCTGGCCTTGGGCACTGCCAGGGATCCAGGGGCAGCCACAGCTGCTCTGGGCACCCTGTGCCAGGGCCTGCCCACCCTCCCAGGGAACAATTCCTGCCCAATATCCCACCCAGCCCTGCCCTCTGGCACTGGGATCCATTCCCTGGGTCCTGTCCCTCCATCCCTTGTCCCCAGTCCCTCTCCAGCTCTCCTGGAGCTCCTTCAGGCCCTGCAAGGGCTCTGAGCTCTCCCTGGAGCTTCTCCTCTCCAGGTGAGCACCCCCAGCTCTCCCAGCCTGGCTCCAGAGGGACTCCAGCCCTGGAGCAGCTCCGAGGCCTCCTCTGGACTCATCCCAGCAGCTCCAGGTCCTTCTGGACCATGGGAAGTGTCACCCCAAGGATCTGCAGTGATGTCCCTCATGACAGTGACTCCATTCCTGCCTTTTCCCTCCAACAAAACAAACTAAAATAAGGAATCAAAGCCCTGCCTGGCACTTTGGGATTCCCAGGGAATGAGCTCTGTCCCCATGGCTCTGGGGGGCTCTGGGACAGAGGTTCCTGCTCCAGGAACACCCAGGACTGAGGCAGGAATATGGGAACAGCTCCTCACATTCCAGCTGGGAAGGGAAGGGATTTGGTGCTCAGGAAGGATTAATTTTATGAGTCATCCAAAACTCAATTGAGATGCAGGGAAAAGGATTGAGGAGAGAACATTGCAGGGAAGGAGATTAGAAATGAGGGAATCTATCCCCAACTCCCCCAAAGGTAGTGAGCACATGCTTAATTCTTATTTAATGGCCCCATTCCTTGTGTCGATGGCTCAGTTAGGGATTAACTGGAGGCCTCGTCCATCTGCACATGGAAAAGAGGCTGGAAAAGCTCCACAGGGAAGTCACAGGGACAGAAATAAACAATTGCTGCTTTCCCTGCACCTGCAGCAATCGGGGAAAGCACAAATCCTGGCCTACTTTCTGGGGAGCTCTGCAGGTAACCAATCCCTCCTCTGGCAGACAATCCATCCAGGCCTCTGGGAACAGGGAAAGCCTCCTGGAGTGGGAGTGCTGCTTTCTGCAGGGCCTGGAAAGGCTCAGCCATCCAGAAAAACCCTCCACGTGTCGCAGGGGCTGGAATCCCAATAAATGCTCCCATTTCTGAACTCCAGTGCCCTTGGAAGTGTGAAATTCCCTGACAAACAGTGCCCAGGGATGAACTCCAGAGCTGCTGGACTGAGGTTTGCCAGGGCAGCTCCTGGGGAGGACATTCCATCCCCATGGCCTGGGCTAGGCTCTGCCCAGGGCACCAGGCAGGAGGAGAGGCACCAAGGGAGGGATTCACCCTCAAGCAAGGATCTCTGAATCTCAACAATGCTCGAGCCTGCTGGAAGTTCAATTTGAAAATCCTAAACAAGAATTAAATGAGCATAAAATGTGTGTTCCCCTCCCCAGGGCTGGCTCTGTTTCACTGGGACAGATTCATTAAAAGCTCCTAAACTGGGCAAGACATTTTAAATAATCGTTTTCAATAAACATTTTAAATAAACGTTTTCAATAAACATTTTCAATAAATGTTTTTATTAAACTGTTTTTATAAACGTTTTTAATAAACATTTTGTCTCCCCAGTGCGGGGCAGAGCTGGGGCCTGGGATGAGGCAGAAATGCTGGAGGTGCTCACAGGTCCAACTCCTCAGGTGAGCCCTGAGCAGCTCAGCTCAGCCTGAAACACTGCGATGGAAAAATGAGCCAGGAATGAGCTGGGAACCACAGAGATATTCCCCAAATCCCCTGGATTTAATGCTGTGGGAGTGAATTCAGTTGTGGTTGTGCCTTTGAGGCTCCAGTGCTGGCTCTGTGACCTGTCCCAGGTGTTCCTGTGAGGCTCTGGTTTGTCCTGCTGGGAAGTATTTGTGTTGTATCCCAATCCTTGCAGCACCTGGAGCCTTGGAGCTGCCCTGGGCTGCTCCTTCCTCCTGGCACGGCAGGAATTGCTGGAGGCTGAGCCTTTCCATCACTGCCAGGGCAGCTCCCTCGTCACCATGGGCTCAGGAACCCCCTGAGCCACAGCCCAGGAGCCTCCTGCTCATTCCCACTGACCCCAAACCCCTCTTTAACTTCAGGATGTGGAAAGAAAATCTTAGTTCACAATCTCCTCCTGTTTCATTTATTTGAGAATACAAATCCCCCCTGGGCACTCGCAGGGATTGTTCCATTCCAGGGAAATGCAGCTCCTCATTCAGCCAGGAATGACTTTTGCTTTTTTCTTTCCCATCCAGAGGAGGCAGTGAACCAAAAAATTGGTTCTTCCTGCCCTCTCCATGTTCCCTTCTCCCGAGGCAGAGGATCCAAGGATCCTGCTGTAATTCCAGCTGAGAAAACACATCCCAGGGCCCTTCCTCCTGCTTCTCCTCATGCCCTGACCTCATCCCTTGAGCCACGTCCATCGATCCCTGCCGTGGGATCCAACCTTCCTGCAGTGATTCCTCTGCCTGGGGGTTCCTGTCCCTGGGTCTGGGCTGCAAGAGGAGCTCCAGGAGCTGCCCTGGGATGCTCCTTCCCCCTGGCACTGCGGGAATTGCTGGAGGCTGAGCCTTTCCTGGAGGCCTTGGCTCATCTCCAAAGGCAAAACTCCATGAGCTGAGGGCTGGGACAGAGCCTGGAAGTAGGGCTGGGGCAGAGCCCTGGGAATCAGGAATGGGACAGAGCCCTGGGAAGCAGGAATGGGACAGAGTCCTGGGAATCAGGAATGGGACAGATCCCTGGGAATCAGGAATGGGACAGAGCCCTGGGAAGCAGGAATGGGACAGATCTTTGGGAATCAGGAATGGGACAGAGCCCTGGGAATCAGCCCTGGGAATTAGGACTGTCCCTTCTCCCCCTGGATCAGATTGATGACAATCCCACTGGGATTTCTGCCATGATCCAATTCCCAGAGGTCTGAAGTCGCTTCCCTCTGACCTGCTCCTCCTTCCCAGAGCTTTTTCTTCCTGAGAGCAGCTCTCAGGTCCCAAATCCTCCATAACCAAATCCCAAATCCTCAGGAACTGAAAGCCAAAACTTTTTCCCAATCTTTGGGGTAACTGGTGTCACTCTCCCTGACAAGAACTCAAGCCAAGGCGCCCATGGCTTCCAAACAGAACTTTTTGTGTTTTGCAAAACTTATGGAAATTAATCTTTCCATCCAGGCCAATCTCATTTGGATTAAAACTGGGGAAGTGTTTGTGTTTCCTGGGTTTTGTCCCCTCAGTCCCATGAAAAGCTGTGCCAGTGGTCACTGGATTCAAACCAACCCCATCTCCCTATTCCCACCTGATCCCATCTGATGTCTCCAGGAATGGGAGAATCCAACTTTGGGATGAATCCACAGACATCAAACAGTCCCTGATGGGAAAAGTTAAAATAAAATATGGAACCTTGGAGTGGCTTGAGCTGGACGAGACCTCAAAGGCCACCCAGTGCCACCATGGGCAGGGACACCTCCCAGTGCCCCAGGCTGCTCCCAGCCCTGTCCCCAAAGTCACCCCAGGGTGGGATTTTGGGAAATGAACCCCAGGGAATCAGGAGATCTCTGTGAATTCCCTCCAAACCACTCCAAAACCCGCTTAAGGGAATTTTGCTGCCCCTTCCACCTCCACCTTTTCTCACAATTCCATTTGATTGCTGCCCTGCCAGTGAAGAGAATTCCCTCACAACCCTGGGTTTAACTCAAAGTTAGGGAATATTTTCTGAATGTTCCACTGAGGCCCAAAGCTGAGGCCCTTTTGTGGGTGTTGAAAACCCAGAGCCACCCCTGGGTCCCCAACACAGCCTCCCAGAGAATGGAATTTTGGGAATTTTTCCCCTATTGAGCTAAGCAGTGTCTGAATATGAAGATGAAGATTCCTGCAAAAGCTGAGGATCTGAAAGGAGCAATTCAGGAAAGATTTATGGATCCTCTCCAAAGCCATCAGCAAATGATTTACTAAACAAAACTGGGGCTGAGCTCCTCCTGGATGGAGCTCCAGGCACGGAATGGGCCTGGTGCTCAGTATTTCATCTCAGGGACATAAAATGCATTTGCTGCAATAAAGAGAAGATATAAATGTTAACTAAATTCCCTTTTTTCCCCCTTTCCCCATGTGAGGGTTGTGTTTGAGCACTCTGTGGCTGGTGATGGATGCAGCCGGGCTGGCAGCTCTGCTCACACCTGCTCGGGGATGGGAAAATTTGCTTTGCAGGAGGCTGGGCCTGAGCAAATTTACCTTGGAGTCCATTAAAACAGAGTGGGAATTTGAGCTTGAAGCTGTCAGCAATTCCAAGGCTTTTGGGGAGATGGATTGAGGAATCAGCTGGGGCAGAGCTCCTGAGCCTGGGGGGGAAGGTGGGAAAGGGCTTTACCCTGGTGCTGGGTTTGGAGAGCTGGACCTGCAGCTTGGGGTCTGAAGGGAGCAGGGTTTGTCTGGGAAAAATCCCCAAAAATCCTATAAAAATGATGATGGAACCTTGTCTGCCTGCCCTGTCCACACNAGCCTCCCCTGGCCCAGCCTGAGGCTGTTCCCTCTCCTCCTGTCCCTGTTCCCTGCCAGCAGAGCCTGACCCCCCCCAGCTCCACATTCCCACCAGGAATTCAGCCCCCCCTGAGGCTCAGATCTGACCAAGGCTGAGCTGTTGCCCTCACATTGGTGCTGAAATTCTGCATTTTGGCCATTCCACCACTGCCCCAGGNCCTGCTGGTGCCCACCTTGCCCCTCCCCTGGCCCAGCCTGAGGCTGTTCCCTCTCCTCCTGTCCCTGTTCCCTGCCAGCAGAGCCTGACCCCCCTCAGCTCCACATTCCCATCACGAATTCAGCTCCTCCCTGAGGCTCAGATCTGGCCAAGGCTGAGCTGTTGCCCTCACATTGGTGCTGAAATTCTGCATTTTGGCCATTCCACCACTGCCCCAGGAAGGGATTTTCCCAATATCCAACCTAAACCCTCCCAGTGCAACCTGAGGCTGCTTCCTCTAACCCTAAACATTCCCAAGTCCCTCCTACCAGCAGCTTCTTCCTTGCCAGGGAGGGAATTGGTGTCCTTGGATTTGGCCTCATCTCGTCTCCAGCCTCTCCCGGAGCTGTTCCTGCCACCCAGGCTGCCCAACTCCCATTCCAAGTCCCTGCAGGAATTCCCACTGTGCCAGCCTTTGGAGCCTCCCCTCCGTGATCACTCAGGGCCAAGAACCCTCAATCAAAGTTTAATTTCAGCCTTTGGACACCAAGAAATGCCTCAGTGGGTAAGAGACAAAGGAAAAACAAGAGAGAAAACCCAAAGGTCTGAGTTCCCTGCAAAAATCCTTCAGGTGACCCAGGCTGCGAGTGACACCTGAGGGGCTGCAGGGAGCAGGGAAAGATCCCTGCAAAGAGAGGCCACCTGGAATAAATCATGGATTTCTACCTTTTGTGATCACCTGGAATAAATCAGGGCTTTCTACCCTTCCCTGGTCATGGAGCTCCTCCCAGCAGCAGGCACTGGGGCTCCTGCTCTGCTCCCAGCCCCACACGGGGATTTGGGGGGAATTTGGGGGTTCCCACGACTGGAACAAGTCCCAAACCCCCTGTTCCCTCCTGGCTCTGCCCTAAAGAGCCTCGTTATCCTTCCTGCAGCACAAGGAACGGGATAACACCCATGGTTGTGTAGCCGGGGGAGTTTGGAGATGGGGGAATGGTAAACATCCCTGAGACCCCACATCAGTGCAGAGCCAGTGCCCCTGGGATGGAATTCCAGGGGGTTTGGGCAGCACAGACAGCTCCAGAGGGAGCCTCACATGCCCCAGGTGCTACCCTGGCTCTGGATCCTCTCCTGGACTCGGGCAGGGCAGCTCCAGCTGCTGCTGCTGCTCCTGCTGCTCCCACTCCTGCTCCTGCTCCTGCTCCTGCTCCTGCTCCTGCTCCTGCTCCTGCTCCTGCTCCTGCTCCTGCTCCTGCTCCTGCTCCTGCTCCTGCTCCTGCTCCTGCTCCTGCTCCTGCTCCTGCTCCTGCTCCTGCTCCTGCTCCTGCTCCTGCTCCTGCTCCTGCTCCTGCTCCTGCTCCTGCTCCTGCTCCCCCTCCTGCTGCTCCTGCTGCTCCCATTGCTGCTCCCACTCCTGTTCCTGCTGCTCTGGCTCCCGTTACTGCTCCTGCTGCTCCCACTCTTGCTGCTCCTGCTCCCTCTCCTGCTGCTCCCTCTCCTGCTGCTCCTGCTCCCTCTCCCACTCCCTCTCCTGCTCCCGCTCCTGCCACAGCCACAGAGCCCTGGCTGCCCTCCCATGGCTGCTCCCAGCACCCAGGGCTTGCCCTGCTCCAGGGACTGCCTGGAACAGCAGCTGGGATCGGCACCACATGGACTGAGTGAGTCCTTGCTCAGGCTGGCACCTCCCAGAGTCTGGTTCAGTGCTGAAGGATAAATCCTCCCCCAGGCCCAGCCCAGCCAAGCCCTGACTAAACCCTGGCACTGCCAGGCCTGGGAGAAGCACCGAGCCCCTCAAGGGTTCTGCTTCCCTGCAGCCAGATCGCTTTTATTGCCTCTTTAACCCCAGTAAAATCAACCTGGGAGGCTTTTATGGGGAACTGGACACATTTTAATCCCAGACTTCCACTGTTCCTGCAGCTCCAATGACTTCTTTGGAGTCAGCAGGAGCAGGGGAGGCTGCTCCCATTCCCACCAAAACCAGGCCCAGAGCCAGCATGGTGCAAATCCGAGGGGAAAAGAGGCATTTAGGGAGGTAAAATAGGACAGGATTGGAAGAAGAGTCAGGATATAGGGAAAGAGCTTCTTGCCTTGGCAGAGGAACCTCTGGGATGGGGAGGGGGTGAGGCTGGGGGGTCAGGGGAGGTGGCTCAGGGGGTCCAGGGGCTGACCCTGGCTGGCAGGGATGTGACACCTGAGTGACCACTCCAAGGTGGCTCTGGGGGAGCCAGAGTGGGCAGGAATTCATATCCCAATGGGAGTGAGATGGGGTTTGGGCCCCGCAGCTGCAAACCAGGTTATTGTTTCCACAGATCAGCTCAGAACTCTGGGGAAATGTTTCTCCCTCTTCTCTGCAAGCCTCCCAGCACAAAGAATTCCCTGGATCCACCTGGAAATAAATTTCACTGCACTTCAGATAATCAGGTTTGCAGTGCAGGGCTCTGCAGGGGGTGGATTTTGGGACCTGGATTTGGGGATTTGCTGGACCTGCAGAGGCTGGGGAAGGTTTGCAGTGCATCCCTGCTGAGGCACAGCAATCTCCAGGAGTGCTTTCCAGGAGAGGAGCAGGCAGCTGCCCCAGGGCTGTGTCCTGGGATCCAGAGGGAATGGGAAGCAGGAGGCAGAGGTTGGAAAAGGGATTTGCTTCCCTCTGTGCCCAAGCACGATGGGCACAGCCCCTTCCACTGCCCCAGAGATGACAGGAGCGACATTTCCACCCACTCAGGCTCTGTTTGGGGCTCCTCTTATGCCTCTGCATCCTTTTGGAGATGGAGAGCTCCTCCCTTCGGGGGGGAGCATCTCCCTTCCCAACCTTCCAACCCCCACTTTCAAAGCCATTCCAGCTCCACCAGCCTTTGAAAATCTGGCCCAAAGCCTGCAGTCAGGGGCTGCTGGAGGCAAGAGAGGAAGAGATGGAAAAAAACCAGGGGATGGAAAAAAGCGCCTCAGGATTGCTGTGCTCTCCCGAGCAGAGCCAGGGCTGTGTCTGGGAGCAGCAGCGCAGGGCAGGGATGGCAGGGAAGGTTCTGGATCTGCTGGGGCTGGCAGGGTGCCCTGATGGGGCTACCTAGAGCCAGAGCCACACAAAAGGAAGAGGATAAAAGGAATGTGTTTACTGCAGGGTCTGCAGCTACATCAGGGCACTCAGAGCCCAGGGGCTACACCCAAACCACACCCAGTCCTGGCTTCCCACACTTTGGTAAGTTTTGTCCATTTGCATATCGAGGTTAATCCTCCAATTACAGCTTCAGGTAATGAAGTCATTACCCCAAGTTTGCCCTCCCCGAACCCACTTTGTTTACATTTCTCGGGGCCTGAGGCAGGGAGGTGTCTGTGATTGCCAGGCCTGGAGGGGAATTGTTTTGTCTGAGCAGAATGGGAGAGCAGCAGCTCACAGGCTGTGTGCAGTTTGGAGTTACACACTGAGGAGCTGCAGGATTACAGATATATGAAGACCATAAAAGCTAAAACCCTAAGGCATCACCCCCAGCCCGGCTCTGCCACGTGGGGCAGGCTCTGATCCAGCTGGAGCACACTCCCTGCTGCCTCGGATGGGCGCTGGGAATGAAACCCCTGATCCAAAGAGCTTTGCTCTCCTGGCACGAGGAGCCTGTGCAGGGCTGCCGGGGCTGCCGGGGCAGGGATCCCTGGGCAGCAGCTGCATCCTCCCTCTCCCAGCTGTCATAAACAGCCAAAGGTGAAATTGGCTTTCGTACATTACTTTATGGTTAATAAGGTTGAGATTAAGTGTGATGGGTTAATGAGTTGAGCGGTTAATGTTATAAATGGTTGACTCTTGTGGGCCAGTTACACCTTACCATGTTAAGGGGCTGTTCGAATTTGGGGCTGGGCTTTGTAACCTGTTAATTGTAAGTTAAGGTTAATTAATTTGTGCTGTGCATTGGATGGGTGTAATGCGTTTGTGTGACCATCAGAGGGGGCTGTTATGGGATGGCTTGGGGGAGAACTTTCCAGAAGGGTGACATCATTCCAGACTCGCACTGGTGAACAGATGGACTGACAGGGTGGATTTTAGAACCAAGGATGGGACAGGAATGCTCTGCTAAAACAAATCAGAGGAGCCTGGACACACCAATCCCAGCAGGGATCAGAGGAAGGACCAGCCCTGCCCAAGGAGAGTTCATAAGAACTCCTCTGGTGCCCTGCCCCAGCTCCTCCTGCGCTGCTCGTGTCACCCAAGGAGCACCAGGGCTGTGTGTGCTGTTCTGTCTCTGCTTAGCCGTTCTGGGCTCATCTCAAACCCCTGTTCCCAGCTGTTGTTGTTTTATTAATAAACTAGTTAACCTATAAAGGGGACTAGACTGCTTTTTTCCCAGTTAATTGCTCCTGTTACATTTAATGAGCTACAGTTAAAATTAGATTGTATGTTACAGTGTTCTGGTTATTGTTGTAATGTTCCCCTTCTTTGTACCCTCCTTTTATTGCTGTGATGTCCTGGTTACAGTGACCAGAGGTTCTTGTTATTATTAATTAGTTACAAATGCTCAATTATTATAATTCCTAGTATAAGGGACTAGGGACAAAATGGAAGGATGAAAGGGACTTTCCAGAAAGTTCCATGCCGAGTGTCAATCAGTCAAAATGAGGTCACTCCTGATCTCTGACTGAGCCTGCTCCAGATGGGTGGGTCCTGGATGGGGTCAGGCCACCCCAAAAGGGCAGATATAGGGGCGGAGCAGGGACCCCAAAACCCAGGATTGGATAAGTGCATCCTTGTCTCCAGACTGACACTGGGATATAGGGGCGGAGCAGGGATCTCAGTGCCCGTGATGGAGATATTTTATATATATATAACAATAATTATAAAAAACAAAAACAAATAACACGTACACTAAAAGCTCTACGATATAACCAACTACCAATAAAAAAACCACACTATGCTCTCTTTACTAATAATTCTTATCACATCATAAAAAGAAAACAAAAATANCTACACTAATTCATAAATAATAACCAATACTTTATAAAAATAACTAAAAAAAATAAAAAAACCCCTAATTAACAACATTAAAAAACCCTACTAAAAAATAAAAAAATATTACCACCCAAATAAAAAAACTACCTATAAAAATTCATCATATAAATACCGATATCCTCGCCTCCTGAGAGACCCTGGAGGGTGTCAAAGCAGCTCCAGGAGCAGGGGAGGTGCCTCTGGCCAGAGCAGCCACGCACCCAGCACTGTGTCTGTACTGTGAGCACCCCAACTGTGGTTCTTAATGAACCTTTAAAATTCCACATTTTGAGGTGTGGTCCTTCACACCAGCTCCAGGGATTTTCCATCCCACTGCAGCCCAGCTCCCCCTGCAAAGGGAGCTCGGGGAAGGGGAACAAATCCTGCTCTGTGCTCCCACCCAGGAGCCTGAGCAGCTCCCCCTGGAACTAAACAAACCCTCAGAGCAGGATTCACATCCGAACCTTGCACATCCCAACTGCTCAAGGGCTTCATTTCCTCCTGCCCTGCTGCTGCCAAGGTTTCCTGGGACAGGAATGCTGCAGGAGAAGCTCCTGTGCAACATCAAATGATGAGTCCTGGGCTGGGAAACCCAGCTGGGATCCCAGAGCAGCCTTTAGCTCAGGATCTGCCAAAACAAAGGCCTAAGAGAGCTGGGGGAGCTCACCTGGAGAGGAGAAGCTCCAGGGAGAGCTCAGAGCTCCTTGCAGGGCCTGAAGGAGCTCCAGGAGAGCTGGAGAGGGACTGGGGACAAGGCATGGAGGGACAGGAGCCAGGGAATGGATCCCAGTGCCAGAGGGCAGGGCTGGGTGGGATATTGGGCAGGAATTGTTCCCTGGGAGGGTGGGCAGGCCCTGGCACAGGGTGCCCAGAGCAGCTGTGGCTGCCCCTGGATCCCTGGCAGTGCCCAAGGCCAGGCTGGACATTGGGGCTGGGAGCAGCCTGGGACAGTGGGAGGGGTCCCTGCCAGGGCAGGGGGGGCACTGGATGGGATTTAAGGTCCCTTCTAACCCAAACCATTCCATAAATCCCCGATCCCATGATTTAAAACTCCTGAAGGGGATTTAACCCCAATCTCCAGTCCACACCCAGCTCAGGAGATGCCTGAGCCCAGCAGAACAATCCAGGCCTGCATCCCCAGCGCCTGGAGCCTCTGCAGGCTCCGTGTGGCAGCAGAAATGTCCAGTGAAGAGGAACATTGGGAATGTCTGGATGCAGTTAAAGTGTTCCAGCATCTTTCCCCCAAACACAGATTTGCCCAAGGCTGGCAGATTTTCCCTTCTTGTCAGACAGGGATAACAAGGAACCCTGAGGGAGAGGAGCCTCCAGCCCAGGAGCTGCAGCCAGGCCTCTCCTGGGCTCATCCCAGGAAAACTCCAGGGTAATTCTGGTTTTTCCAGGTCTGGTGATTGCATTTCTGTTATAGTAAAGCTAAAAATGTGGTTTTGCTTTTTTTTGTCCTATGAAAAAAGGGAGTTTCTGCATCTCTGTCTAATCTCCCACATTTTCTGCAGCACAGCCCATCCCAGGAGCCTCTCAGGAATGATCCGAGGCCAGCTGAGCCCCAGGAGCACCATCCCACTGAGCCAGGGCTCATCCCATTCCCTCCCCTCTCCTGGCTGGGATTCACTCTGACACATTTTTGTTGTGACTCCTTTGATTTTGCTTCCAGCTAAAGCAGATAGATGAGAACCCTTCCCAGATGAGAACCCTTCCCAGATCGGAACCCTTCCCAGATGAGAACCCTTCCCAGATTGGAACCCTTCCCAGATGAGAACCCTTCCCAGATTGGAACCCTTCCCAGACGAGAACCCTTCCCAGACGAGAACCCTGCCCAGACAAGAACCCTTCCCCGAGGCCCTGCCAGGGCTGCAGATGGGCAGTGCAGCCTGGGGGCTCCCAGGGCTTCCTGCAGCTCCCACAGCAGCAGCAGGGGCTGAGCCTGGGCCAGTTTTGGTCCCTCGATCTCCTCCTTTGCTGCTCTGGTCCATTCCTCGGTGCCCAGCTCCCGGGCTGAGCTGTTGAACACTCTCTGGGCTTTCTTTGTACCCAGGGGTGTTCAGGGTGGGTTTTTTACACTTTTCCTCTCTGGGATTTGGTGTTTTCCCCAATGAGGGGCTTCTTCCATAAAAATAACTGTTCCCAGCACTTTGGATTTATTTATTCTGAATCTTTTGAGTCAACAGCTCCTCGTGCAGCTGGAGCACGAGGTCATCCTTAATATTTTTCACCTTTTCTTGCAGAGGGAGAATGAAACAGCAATCAAATATTTATTTTAGATCCCGGCAGTCTCAGCTTTACCAGGGGCTTTCACAGCCTTTCCAAATAAACTCCCAGATATTTTGCTGGATTTTTTTCCCTCCTACTTGGAAAAACACAGGCATCTGCAGCCCTTTCGCTGGGGCACTTCCCAAGCTGCTCCTACCTATTTTTTCTGGGTATTTTCTCTCCCTGGAAAGTCTGGGGGCAATTAGGGTGTTTAAACCCTGCCTCCCTCCCTCCCTCCCACTCCTCCTCCTGCTTCCACCCCACCTTCCCACAAACCACACATTAAACCCTGACCTTGTGGCAGTGCTGGGGGAATTCAGGGGTTTTGATCACCATTACAGCTGGAATTTGTAGCGTAATTGCTAATAATTGGTGTGAATCTGCAGCCAGGTGTTGATAGCGAGGAGATAAGGCAGTGACTGGGCAGGGGGAGCCTCTCCCCTCCTGCTCCCCTGGGCAGGCTCTGAAGGGTTTAAGGATGCTCATGAAAACATCATTTCCCCAAATCCTGGTGCCCATCCTCGCCCCAGCGCGGTCCTGATCCAGCTCCTTGAACACTCTCTGGCTTTGGGGTCGGGTTTGGGGTGGAGGGGCTGGGAGCAGCTCAGGGAATTCAGCCTCTCCAGAAAAGGCACAAGTGCAGCCAGGAATGCCAGGGCTCAGTCCCTGCTGCTCCCTGGGCATCTCCAGTCGTGTCCCATGGACACAGAGACTGCCCCGGGCTGGGAGACACCCACCAGGGCATCCTCAGGAACCACATCCCTGTGTTCCCAGTCCTAATTCTGAGGTCCCTCCAGCCCTTTTTGGCAGGACATGCAGGCTGGAGGGACAGACACCTCTTCCCAGAGCCCCTTTTGCAATGAATTCCTGCAGAAGCCAATCCAGGAGCAGCCCCTGCTCAGTGCAGCTCCTGCTGAATCTCCTGCTGGAATCCAGAGGATGTTTTCCCACCTCCCTCTTGGCTCAAATCCTGGCACTGAGCAGGAAAGTTTTTGACAACCTCAGGCTGGAGCAGCAGCAGGAGGAGCAGGATGCCTGTGCTGGAGAACTGGGACGTGCTGGGGACAGCCCCAATTCCCCCAGATCTTCCTTATTGCCTTTCCTGCTCATTTAGGGAACAATAATAAGGGAAAAACACCAGTTCCAGCTGGGATTCCCAAGTGCCAGAGCAGGTTTGCTGGGAAGCTGGATTGCAGCAGCCCTGCAGGGTCAGTGCCTGATTTCCCTGGGCAGGGAGAGGCTCTCGGGGGACTCAGGAGCTGGGATTTGGGGGAGTTTCAATGAACAAGGAGACAAATCCATTCCCTCCAATCCTTTTTGTCCTCTGGTAAATATTGCCCTTGAATTCCCTGCCACGCGCTCAGCCAGGGACGAGCTGATGATCCAAGATGTAAACATTTTATTCCCTGGCTCCAAAGCCGAGCACAGCTTTAACCCTTGCCCAGCAAAGCTCAGCAGCTGTCAGGGAAGCTTTTATGGGCTGCAGGGGCAGGATCCCAACCCTGCCGGAGTCACTGGGGTTCTGTCATTCCAGAGCCCTCTGGGGAGGAGGGAGGCAGCAAGGCCAGAGAGGTAACAGGTACCAGACAGAGCCCTGCTGTCAGCCCCACACACTCAGCTGCCCTCACACCCCAACCCTGGGGGATCCACTTCTGGGGGTTCTGTCCTCCAAACATGGGCGAGGACGGGAGGAGGAGGCTCTGATGGGGCTGGGAGGGGCTGGCAGGGCCAGGTCCTGCCTGCCAGGGCTGTGGGAGGTGCCCGTGGGGTCAGCAGGCTCGGCTGGGATCCAGAGCAGGTGGTTCCCACCCCGAATTCCAGCAGCTCCCAAGGGCCCTGAGCTCACCTGGCACAGCTGCAGGAGGGACTCTGAGTGACTGGGACAAGAGTTAAACCTGAGGTTCCACAGAGAGCTCGTGGCCACTGGAATTTGTCACTCCCTTTCTCCTCGGGAGCCACCTTGGATGGAGGAGCTCTGCCAGTGATCATCCAAGCACCGCTTGGAAAAGCAGCTTTGGGACTTCCACCCCGGCTGGGGATGATGCCATTGCTTCCCCTTTCCCGGGATTTTGAGGGTTCCCAGCCCTCGGCAGCTCCTGTCTGTGCACATTTGGAACCTTCCCCCCTGTGCTGTTCTATTCTCAGAGGCAGCTGAGAGCACAAAGGAGGAAAAATGAGCAGCCACAGCACTTAATTCACTCCCAATCATCATTAATAGAAGGAAGGAGAGAAAAATGCCCTCATACAAATGAAGGCACTGTTTGTTAATATTTCTGGGCATGCCAGGACAGCAGCTGTTGATTATTCTCGGTAAGTGCAGGAGTATTTTTGACCTGAAGGATTTCCTGCTCCTCGTGCAGCCTCTGTCTCAAGCACTGAGTCCTCTCTGTGTCCTCTCCAGATTCCTTGAGGGAATTCAGCCCAAGCCAGGACTAATTTGTTTTTGTTTACTTGGCCAGTTAGGGGCAAGTTAATGAAGCATCATCGGGTGGAAAGCAGCTTCCCCTGTGCTGTTGCCACAGCAGCAATTACAGATCTCTCGCAAGGAGCCGAGGGAATTAATTGAAATCTTCTCTCAATACAAACAATAAGCAGAGATCTGTCTGAGCTGGGCTGAGGAGCTCCTGGTGCTGTGGGAAGCCTTCAGTGGCAGCACAGCAGGGTGAGCTCAGCCCTCATCCCTCCTGGCTCAGGATGGAGCTCGGGCAGGCAGCTCCTGGAGCAGGAGTGGCTGTGCTGTGCCCGGAGCTGCTGGCCCCTGCCTGGTGGCCTTGGGGCTGAGGAGCAGCTGGGGACAAGGCCAGGCTGTGTCTGAGCCCTGTCCTGGCCTTTCCCTGAGGGACAATGGATCAAGGGGGGAAAACCTGGAGAGCTTTGCTCCATTCTCTCTCCAGCCCCTGCCCCAGACCCGACAGGGATTGTCCCTCCAGACCTGAGCTCAGGTGAGGCCCCACCTGCA
>VZRF01000591.1:13485-29042 GCA_013396875.1 Vireo altiloquus | reverse complement strand
AAAGTCACTCCAAGACAGGTGGAAAAACAATGAAGAAATCCCAACACACAGGATTTGCCCACTCCAGCCCTGTAAAACCAGCAGCATCAGTGCCCTGTTGAGGGCCAGTTACAGCTCAGGGCACCCAGGGGTTCCTTTTGTCTTTCCTGCTCTTTTGGCTCACAGCTCTTTCAGGCCAGAAAAGCGACAATGTGTCAGCAGTGCTCACCTGTGCTAAAGGCTTCAGGTCCCTTAGAGACAGATGGAGGTCGTGGCCTTCATTCCCCAGGTCTGTACTTTTAAGAATCATCCTGCATACCTTCGGAGCACATGGGGACTCTCAAGAACCATTACAGAAGCTTGGCTTCGAGTCAAGCTTTGCACCTGCTCTCTTAAAAAGTCTAATTTCTCAAGAGCTCATTCCCCCTCCCCAAAAGGAGGATTCCTGTTGGAACCCTGGAAGCTGAGAATTTTAAGTTCTCCGTGCTGGAATGCACTGTTCCACAAAAAACCACTACATTTGACCCGAGGCCTTAGAATAAGCTTCCCAAATTGAGTGATAACATTAAAATCACATGTATGTAGTTTGAATAAAAAGTGTAGTGTCACAAGGTAAAAAATTTGAGATTTACAGTTTTAGAATATAGTAGCATATATGTACCAAGATAGAAGTTTTAAGACGGTAGCCAGATACTTCTTTTTCACTTTCTTCTTCCTTCGTCTTCATAAGTTTAAATAATGTCTTATAATTGAACAAGAAAATTTGCACTACTGAACTTAGAGGTTAGAATACTGAGTAAAAATAAAAATAATTTAAGTGGCAAATCATTATTGGACCAAAAGTCCTTGAAAAAAACTCTGCAAAGCCAGAGAACCACCACTGTTAACCTTGTTAGCAGAACTCACAAGTTCTAAGACTGTAACAGAGATAAAAACCAGTAAGCAACTGAATCCAAACAAAAAAAAAACAAACCACCACCACATCTCCTGTATTTCATCCCAGCTACAAAAAGTAAGAGTGAAAAAGTGAAAAAACCCCATCAACTCAACAGATTCCCAACTTTGGTTCCTCTTGAAAGAAAAATTTAGTGTCTTCCACAGTACAATCTTCAGCCAAAGAGTTGTATCCTCTCATTAAACTTTGATCTTAAAGCACAGTATTTTCTTGAATCACCAAAAAATGCCAGAACCTGCTTTTAGCAACATGCAGGCCAAGCTCCCAAAGCCTCTCTGAGCTGCAGCTCTCACTCCTCAGTGTCCAAGCTCTCCTCACTACCTCCTCCTTTCCCCATGGGAACAACATTTGAATTCAAGGGCTGGTGCCTCATGTTTCATCCCCCGCAGATGAACCAGCATATCCATTTCCAGCACTAATAAGTTTAAATGAGTAGTGACAGTTCCCAGTCATGCAGAAACATAGGCAGACTCAGATGTCATTCTCAAAATGGTAACTGATTTGAGAGGGAGCATCACAGTCAAATTGCCAAAATAGACCTCTGCTTTTAAATGACTCATTAAAACCCAGGGCAAATGAAAGGTCCTGATAGCAAAAGGATTATTAGGAGAAAAAGAAAAAAAAAAAACATATTTAATGTGTTAGCTAAGATGTTAGAATCCTCAAGAAGATAAAGCAATTTTTGTTTCAAACAAAAGCACTTATCTTTGTGAGAAAAGACAACTTATTATTAATCCAAGACAAAAATCACAGTACTGGAGGTGAGCCAGTTTATTGTTTTCACAAGACTCAGCAAACTGAACCAAGATAAAAGAAGAATCCCAGGGCTTTGCAAAAGAGGGGTAAAAACTACAAGCTCTTTGATTCCCCACTCCAGACCTCTGACTGGTACCACTGTCTTAGGCTCACCAGGTATCACCCCTGGGGATTGAATTATCAGAGGTTGTTGGAGTAGTAGTGTTGGCTTTCACTGCCTAGTGAGGTCTGCAGCCAGCACAAAAGATCTGGAGACTGTGAAAATACATGGAAGCAAACCCTCCATCCATACAGTGGATGCTACAAAAAAACCACAGGGGTCATCAGGAAGAAAATTAGAGATGTTAATTTAATTTCCCATTTAGCTGTTAGCCTTTACAGGGGTAAGGCTAGCTAAAGAATTGGGTGAAAACAAACATGAGGAGCCTCATGGGCACTCTTGAAGCTGTCCTAGCTCTCTCAACAGGCAGATCCTGAAGTTTTCAGTGGAGATAAAGTGAGCCCCCCAACATCACCATTCTGCTCATTTCCCAGCCTGCAGCCCCCACTCCTTCCTCTGCACTTCACTCAGCACTGCTCATACACCCACCCCTACAATTCCAGCACTCAATTACATGACAGCTCCTTCGACAGCCTGGCAAGTGACAGGAAATTGGGACAGATTTCAATAGAGAAGAGCTCAGACAAGTTTACAGTAAGCTTGCTTAGCTTTGTTCGAGGCAATACCGAGTAGTAAAACCGAGGATGGGCTGTCAAATTTAATTAATTAGAAATCCCAAACAGCCAACTTTGCACACAAGAGATCTCAGCTATATGTAAAATCAACAGCCCCAAAAGAAAGGTGTAAGTGCCCAGGTTTGCTTCACTGGCATGCAGGAAGCATCCAAAAGATGTTATCCATCATTAAGCACTCACATCAATTCTGAATTTCACCTGTCATCTGAAACCTACAGCTGGAGAATAAAATCAGAATCAGCCTAGATCAAACAGTGTATTGCAGCACTTTCTGCCTCTCTTCACTATACTGTCTGAAGACAGTAGCATTTTAAGATTTCTTTGTAGTACTACCCCAGTGACATACCAGTGAGATAATGTAATTCCTGAGGACTCCAGAAGAACATTAAGGAACATAAAGAGAGGCAAAAGAGACCATTAAGCTGGTTTAGATCCTCTCTCTTTCTCCTTTTCTTAAAAAAGTCCTCTCATCTCAGATAAACAGAGGATTTTTCTTGGTTTATTTGCTTTTATGTCTGGAGTTAGACATTGCCCAGTAGAGTTTTCATTAAAACATAATGCATGTTTAAAATAGTACACACTTCAAATAAAAGATGTGTCTCACAGTAAGATGAGGACAGAAAAAAAATAACAAGAATGGTGACAAATTCTTTTAAATTGTTTCCAAATGATCTAAGTTTCTATTAAGAAAACAAGAACACAAATTATCTTGGGGTTTGCTTTCTTTATTTTCTGGTCACTGAAGTTGTCATGAGTCGTTGTTTTTTTTTTATTTGAGATTTTTGAGCCTCAACCTCAAAATCATTAAACAGGCAGACAGACAATTTGTTCTATTAATATCACTGGAACAAACAAGTACTTAGAGATCAAGGTTCTGATGCTGCAGAAACCCTCTCATCCACAGTTAAACAACTCAATCTTTATCCCTGGGCTGAAAAATACCTTCAAACTCATAAAGGTAAGTTTTAGGCAATTATTGGTTAGTTTTCCTGCTTTTTTCTTTCTGTCAGAGCAACAGCTCAGTGCATTTCTAGGAGCTCAAGGGGGGATGGGTGTCCAGAGTGGAGAGTGCACACTTGGATCAAGAATATTAATCACATACTGTTTCTAATCACTGAGTGCAGTATCACCATCCCAATGCCTATTAAAAAAAAAAAAAAAATCTGTACAACAAAAATGACCCCAAGCTCCAGATATGCATCATTTTTAAGGTCAGTTGGTCCCTGAAGGCACATGTCTATTACAGGGTAAGAACAGGGGAATAACTGGAAATCTCTGTTATATTTTATGTCATCGTGGCAAGAACACTGCCTCAGAACATTTCCTCATTACTGGAAGCAAGAGTCCCATGCAGGGAGAGCACAAAGAGCAAGGTCGTCTGCAAAATCACCACATATTTTTCTTTACATCCTGGAGAAGCCACTGCACTAAAGCTCTGTGAGGAAGGTTTTCAGACCGAGGAGGACTTGCATCACTTGTGACACATTCCCACAGAAATCCGATTTTTGGACTCAATTTGCTGAATGGACTGAAGTGACATCTGTAAATCTTGTTTGGTAGAAGCCATGAGGAAGACGTGGCAATATTGAAAAAAGAAATGTTATTGCTGGCATTACTGGAAGCACTAGCACAGCATGCACCTGGACATCCCAGAGTCTGGACAACACCAGTTCCACACCCTAGGAGGCAGGAAGGCCACAAATCTCTCAAAATTCAAAGTGAACCTACACAAGAACCTCCCCAGCACTTCCATGGATTCCCCACACAGAGTAATACAGCCTTTAACTCTTAGAAACTGCTGTGCAAACAAGTGCCTCAGTCTGCCACGTGAGCAAAAAGTGATTACACAGGAAAGCACACAGTGGTTCAGAGAGTGATGGGAGTTTGCAGAATTTATCCAGCGAAGCATGAAGGATAGAAATAGGGACTCCAGGATCACCTGCTTTTAGCCTACGAAGCTTTTGGGGAAAAGGTGTGTGTCTAGAGGGGGAAACCTGGATTGCATCTGCTATGTGCCAAAATAATATATATATACACATATATATACACACACAAACAATAGCCTCTAGAGGGTTGCACCATGTTCTGGCTTTCACATGATTCACACACACACCACCACTAAAAATTCACTCATGTACTCATAGTGAAAAATGTCAATGTTTGCCAGGGGCAGGTAGTTTAAATTACTGTGTCTATCTTTCTCCGAGAGGAAGGCCAAGGAAACTTGATTAATATTTTTCTACCAGAAATAGAAGGGCAGAAACTCTCCTCCTCCATACACTCTGGAGGTGAAACTAGATGATGTAATGATTTCTTGTGGCTTTAAACACGTTTTATAGATTATCTGACTTTAAAATAGACACAATGTTAAAATAATAACATTCTCCTGAAAGTGAGTGCCTGGTACAACAAGCCTCCAGTCACTGGCTAAGATCTGGAGGGACTACACCCTACAAAGATTTGCGATAAACCAAGGGAAAATCCTAGGGAAATATTCCAAAATTGAATACTACTGACCCTCTCCACCTGAAAGGAAATTATCTATGCTGTCTTCTGTACAGCCTGCTTTAGCTGGGTGCAGATCTCCATACAAGCATGCAGATGGAGGTGCATGACCATAAGTTCTATATGTGCAGAACCATACCCAGGTTTGGGTACTGCCACAGCAGCAAGGACCTCCATCCTCAGCCAAGAGGCACAGAAGGCACCATGTGCCATGAAACTGGAGCCTGTTTCTGGTACTGGGACAGTGCAATTAAAATCAGCTTCTATGTGCCTGAACTGTCCTGACACCTCTGCTGTAGGCACTCCCCTGATCATTTATTTCAAAATGTCACCCTGCCATGGTTGCCAGAGGTCNTGTTGGGATGCACTGAGGCAGGAGCCTCTGGAGCCCAGAGTGTGACCTCTGAAGGCCTTTCAAATCAATCCCTCCTTTATTCCTTTATTCCTGTCTGGTCTCTGTTTCTAGGTAGCCATTTAAGGCATCACCTATCATGGCTCAGATGAGGACCCCAGGTCATCAAGTGAACCAATATGCGTGTTGCCTTTTTGCTCCTGTCTCAAGCACAAGGCCACAGGAGGAAGAACAGGGGAAAAATGTGTTGCCATCTCCTCAATGGAATTGTTCCTTGCAGGCTACAACACTGTTTAACCTGTCACAAGCAAAACAACACAGCAAACCTCACCAACCTGCATGAACTGCCTGGAAGTCCACTGGGTGATCACTTAATTCCATGAGCCAGTGAGTGCACAAACAGTGGGAATCAGATTACTTTGCTCATATGTTTCGACAACGGCAATTTCATTTTATTTATTATGATAATTCACAAAGCACCATCAAATGCAGTGCAGAATCTCTTATGAAAATAATTACAGTCTAGTACTGCAGGATCTCATTGAAGCACACCATTAATTCCTTGACAGTTAGGGAACAAGCCAAAGACTTTGTGCAAATGAAGGATTAGCAAGGTCTCAACACACACATTTCCTTGCACTTAAAACGTGCAAGGAGCAGACTTCATTAAATCAGCATTTCATATGATGCTTTAAAATGATAGCCCCCAAGGCAGATTTTTTTGTACTTCAAAAGATAATAGTCATACCACTTATAAGTTACAGTCCAGAATAACAGAAAAATAAATTCCTATCTAATTGTTCTACCACTGTATACAGGGAGCATAAAATAGTTGCCCTTTCTCACAGCTGTCAAAAATCCCCAGACTTTTATTCACAATGAGGTGCTACCAGTCCCAAAGAATGAAGAGAGAACAACTCCAATACAATGCTATGAATTGTCTTCCACTTGGCTACTGAAAATATTTTGAGCAGGAACCTTTCTGAACCTACCATTCACCACTTGAGTTGTCTCCCTGTGTGCCTCAGGGTTATATTGCCTGCCTCTGGGAGTTTAAATTGCCTCTATTTCTGTGCAGAACAACTTGGTGGTTGTGCATTTTATGGTTNCATTTTATGGTTTTTTTTAAAGAAAGATTTGCCTGAAACTGAAAAAAAAAAAAAAAAAAAAGGCTGGGACCTTTTATTCTTGATGTTTAATAATGTTCAAAGTTGTCTGAAAATTTGCTTACACATAATCATAAAGGACTGAACAAGTTTCCTGCTTTGCATCCTCTCTGTTTGCAAAGTCCCTGTAGGACAGCCACTATGAAATCATGACACCCACGATCCAGATTTGTGTGATCTCTCTAACACTTTAACTACCTCAGGTCTTCATAAGTAGAACTGATCCAGAAGCTGTTAGGAAACATCCCTTACAACTAAACCCAGCATTTTACTGAACATTAAAATATCATTAGAGACAGATTACTTGCTATAGGCAGTTTGACAGGCCAACTTAATAAATTAGAACCTCCTAAAATCCACCAGAAGTATCTGCCAGCATTCAAACCAAGATTTCGTAACAAACAATTAAGAATGCTGAAAGAACTTGCAGAAGATGTTGCATTCTTCCAAACTTCTCCATCTTATCTCAGATGTTTACAGTAAAAAGAATAGAGATGTTTTCTTCAAACCAGAGTTTTTATCAATCCTCTCCAACATTCAAGCAGCACAATATTCTTCCTTTAATGCGACCAAGTAACCCTCTCTGATCCTCAGGAGACATTTGTAAAATAATTGTTCCCCCTCACTGCTCCTTTGTTATTACTTTATTTTTCCCACTCTCTTATTACTTCAGGCAGAAATAACTTAGAGATATTATCATCAATTTACCAAAACAGAATTCCCCTGAATTTATTTTCTTTTAAGTTAGTCTTTTACAATTAAATTGTACATTAGAGCTAAATCTAATGGTTTTCAACCTGGCTGAAACTGATTGGCTCACTGAGTCTACAGTTGAATTCTTCCTCCTCTCTCATTTTGCGAAGCAGAAGAGAAATGAATCTACCTTCAAGCCTGTTGGAATCAATCTTCTTTTCTCTTTCTCACAATTTATAAGCCAGAGGCTTAAAAAGTGTTCATATCCGCTTTTAACAAGCTGGTTATGTGAGATAAGCACAAGAACATTCATAAAAATAGCTCAGCTTTAAGTCATGAATGTTTTACAAAAGTAGACCTTAAAAAAAAAAAAAAAGGCTAATTGTGATTTATACCATGTTACTTTTCTTATACTACCAATTATCAATCATCCCTGAAAGATCCCTTCTTTTACATGCCAGGGTCATGAATGCAAATGCTGCCAGCTCACTCCAAATCAGGGAGACACCAAACAGCACAGACAGCCTCCAGTTAGTCCTGGGACCTCTCAACACTGGCATGTTGCAGAAGAGGGTTTATTCTTTTCCAGTTAGGGACTTCTACTTTTTAATTATTACTATTTTTTAAAAAAAAGTTCTTCACAAAGATTTCACAGCTGTCCCACACTTTGTATTTCAGTATGGTCTACACCATCACTTTTCCAGCACCCTTAATGTCTCCTGAGTTCACAAAAACTGTATTTAGACAATGGCAATACAACCACTGGCACTGAAACTTTTATTACTTCAATTACAACAAAGCAGCTGCTGGTAATAATAACACTACTTAGCATTTATATGCAGCTTTATATCTTCAAAAGCCTGTATAAATATTTGTTAATTAAGCCTCACAAAACTCCTGAGAGGCAGATACAGTTTTTTGTTTATAAGTAGGAAAACTGAGACAGAGACAAAACAGCTGTTTCCAAAATTGAGATTTTTAGATTATTTTTAAAAAAGAGGAATGGAGATGTCTGGACAATAACTTTCAGAGTTATAAAAGGACAGCTTAAAATACTCAAAGAACCCAGTGGGACATAAACTCTCATGCTCTAAGCATCCACCTCCTCCTCCAAAAAAAATCAGTGCTGTCCCTGGGAAGACACAGCTCCCTGCTGCCAGCTGCCCTAAGCCACCCAGCACTGAGGAGCACAAAACCCTGGGCTGCACAGGCCAGTGGGACAATTTCATCTGCCAAACCTCAGCCTGGAGCTCCAAATCCCTCTGGAGAGGTCAAGCCTTTGATAAGCTGCACCAAATTGTGATTTCAGCTGGTCACCACCAAAACCCAGCCTCAACAGCAACTTGCTTTTCCCTTGGGGCAGGATTCTGCTCTGCCACTGTTCAAGGAACATATGAACCCTTCTTTTTCTTGCATGTCAACATTTACCTTTCATACCATTCAAAAAGTGAGAAAAACTGTAAATTCTAAGTAGAACAGAACTAATTCCACCACGTACCGAAGGCACTTCTGAGAATATCTTACATTCATATTCATATTCAGTAAGACTACTTATTGCACAGGCTTTTTTGATGTGTATTAGACACCTCACTCACAGAGGGAAAACAAATGCCTACACACACTCCAACACCTCCCAGTCAGGTCTTGAGCTCTAGAACTGCTTGATGAGAGCTTAAAATTATTGCCTTGACAAAGCACACAGCACTGTAGGGAAGACATGGCTTAGCCCACAAAGGCTTGACTACCTATATAATTTCACGTACAGCATTTCCCACTGAGAACAGAGGATCTGAGAGGCTTTAGAGAAGACACTGGAATAAAGACTAATGACACAAAAGGAGAAAGAGAACTGGGATTTGAGTATGCAAAAGCTTTACTGCAAGAAGTGTCATGAAGCTAAACACTGAGCACTATGTGCAGTTAAGGGGTGATGTGAAACAAAAAGGGTAGGGAAAACTTAGGGGTTAAATAAAGAAACAGAAGAAGAAGAAAAAAAAAAAAACAACCAAAAACCAGGAAACTAAAGTTATATCAAGACTCAAGTGTAGGATGGACCAGAATATGGAAGATGGAGGAGAAACATGGCTCAGGCAGGTGGAGATGGAAGGAAAAACACGAAGAGCTCACCGAGGGGCCAGGCTGAACACAGAGAGGTGAGGCAAGGCCCTCAGGGGAGCAGTACTTTAGCACAGAAGCAACCAGAAGGGACACTGTGAGTGCAGAGGAGAAGCTGTGTCTGTTCTTGGCAGAGGCAGGATATTCGTCACCCGGGGGTGACTTACCTCAGAGACACGAAGGTACAAAGTCCAGATTCCTCGTGCTGTCCTGCCCTCTCCTTGTGAGATAGCACCGAGAGGCTAATTACCAGTTAGCCTGGATTTATTAGCCTTAACGAAGTTTGCTGCTAAAACAGAAACAGATCCCATTCTCTACCTCCCAGCCCTCTGCCTTGGACAAGTCTTTATCCTTGAATACAGCAAGAGAAGGGAACAGAAGGATGAAACATTAAGGGTTGCAAGAGCACAGGAAGAATTGCAAAGCAATAAATAACGCTGGAAGTGGAGCAGAGAATAAGTAATTTCACTTTGGGAAGAGCGAGTCTGAGATGACATTGAAGGGAAAGAAGAAAACATGTGTATTTAATGCACAGCCTGCCACCCAATTCCAAATGTGAAACACAGATGTATATTTTTATCTCCAGCTGGAAGCAGTACAATGCACTCACTGGCTTCTCAAGACACATTGTGCAAAGCTGAAAATTACTTTAGAGGCACAAGTATAAATGGTTGACTTTTCCATGCCATTTTTAAAACGGCACAGAAGATCATCAAGCTAAATTTTATTACTACATGATATCACAAACTCCTCATGATGTAACTCAATTTTCTTGCATTATCCTTGCTAGATCATTGAGTTCTCCATGTATCTGAGTGCATAAGACAATGTACAAGACAAATGCCTCACTCTTTGTACAAAGGTCTTACATTCACATGCTCTGAGTAATAGAACTAAGCATTCAAAAATATTTTTATGGTGCACACTAGGATTCTTAAAGGCATTGAACTCTTAGTGAATCCCTGCATTAACCAGATGCCTAACACCCAGAAACACCAAGTGTCTTTCTAATCCCTTATAGAGTAGGGAAAAAAAAAAAAGCTTTCTTCAGACTAATTACCTCAAATTACATTTTACACTGGAAACAAAGAGGTCTTTGTCTCAGGAAATAGGGAAGACTACACCTCAGGCACACTGTGGAAACAAATAAAAAGATCAGTGGCATCAGAAGAAGGAAGAGTACATTAGAAGGAAGGGCAAAGTCCTCAGTTTTCATGAAAGGAGCATTCAAACGGATGAATTAAGCCCTCTCAACCACCCCAGAATGAAAGAACAAGCTCATTACCAAAGTTCACATTTCAGGTGTGAACCAGGACCTTCAACGGAACACATCACAGCAATATCAAAGTCTACCTAAAGTCAAAACACTGATAAAATTGGGATAATCTTGTTTCTCACCAGGTATCTGCAAGTACCGAGGAGCAAATGAACTTCTATGAGCTCATGTATTTCTCATGTTTTTTAGAACAAGTTTTATGTAGCTGTTTTTGGGGGGGATATGTTAAAAACCATTCCCTAACGGGTGTGGGCCTATCTAATGAACACCAAGCAGGGAGTGCTAACTTCTCACCCCCAGCTTCTCTTTGCACTCAAGACAATTTCTGGAAGGTGAGGAGGAGGACAAGCGAGTATTGATGGGAGAAGCAGCCTGATTTTCTACTTGGTCAAATTTTTAAAACTGCTTTTTACACGCAGGAGCAGAAATCAAAGTAATAAATACAAATCCCCCAGGAGTCACTTCTTTATTTTCCAGTTACAAACATTCCTGAGCTACAGACAATAAGAGAAACTTTTGTAGTAGATTTAGTCTGAAGCATCCAGCAGCTACAGCAATCTCTAGCCCCAAGAACCAGCTTTGGCAGCTTCCCTTATAGAGTAGCTGAACACAGCTCCCCCTGCACTCATGAAAAGCTTGAAAGAAATCAGGTGTTCCCTTACCTGCAGGGGTAATCTATAAAATCCAGAAAATCAATAAAGCGTAACATTTTGAAGTATTCAAAGACAAATCCTCTATCTCATGTAAAACCAATGCATTCTCCAATAGAAAAAGAAACCAAACAAAAAACCAAACTAAAATCAATGAGGAAAGAAAACAAGACCAAAAAACCCCAAACAACCACGTTATCTGTATGATAACGTGATATCTTTTTTAAGTTACTGGACACTCATAACACCTACCTTCACTCAACAGATACTATTCTTAAAATTATTAATTTCACTATTTAAATATTTAACTATTTAAATATTTTACTATTTAATTTTACTATTTAAATATTTATAATTTTAATATTTAACTATTACTAAATAGTCTGTTGAAATACTCAAAGTTTTCACAGTATTCCAGAAGAAAAGGCTCATGATTTTTATGTTTATACTGGGGTTTTTTTGTTATCTTTTTTGCTCTGTAGCTCTATAGAGACCCTAGTGATTTCCATGGTTGGTCAAAATGACAACATGAGTGAGGATTTAAGAACAAAGGCAAGTAGAGTCCCCTGTCACACCACCACAGTAATGGAGACGCCTGTCATGCATGAGAAAACTACACAACAGAAAATCCCCCAAAAATGAATAACTTCCTGGAAAATACTAACTCTGCACCTTTGAGGCTAGAGACATCTCCTAACTTTGTCTATTCAGGATGCACAAGGTTGCTGGAGTCTATTCATAAAAAGACAAAGGTAATAAATGCAAAGAAAGTAATTTGTAATTTGCTATTTCCATGTCAGATCTTAACCCTGCGGAGATTCACAGCATGCCTAACTTTAATTACCCACACAGTGGCATAGAGAGGGAAAGGAAGAAAGGACTGGAAGCGTTCAACGAGTAGCAATTCAAGGCCCTGAGTTGGCTAATATTTAAAAATGTTACTAAAACTGATGTTACAATCAAAGCCATGTGTTAGTGATTGCAGGCTCATGGCCACAGCTCAAAACGAAACAGTTCTTAAAAAGCTAATGCTAACAACATTTCCATTTGTGATTCATTTTTTTATCCCCCAGTGTCAATGACACAAAATTAGAAGGAAAAAAAAGAAAGAAAAGAGTCCCTCCTCACCAAACAGATGTGGAGGTTGCTTCTTCCCACATCATCATGGTCTTTCCAAGCAGGCTGTGACTAACCTTGCCAGGGAACAAGCAGAATGACACAGGATCTCCGAGTATCAACAGCTATAAAAGACACCTTGTCTCAACATTCCCCTTCAGTGACCGCAGAGCATTGTTTTATAAACAGTTCTGCACATGTTTTCTATGCTCACCCCAAACAGTGTCACTGACTTAGAGGAAACTTTCAATGACTTTATACCTAAATTTCTCTATGGGCACAACAGGGAGAAATGCCGTGGTCGCTCAGGACTAACAGTTGAGGTTCATGGCAAAACAAAGCTCAGACGACAGCCATCATCTAACTTCAGGGTGGAAAACTGCAATTCCTAGGTAGCAGAGTTAAATCAAAAGTTGTACAGAACAGAACGACATTGTTTTGGATGAATAAATTGGTGGATGAATCAGAGTCCAGCTCTGGAGTTAAGATAAAATGGCACCAGTTACAGCACACCCCCCCTGCCAAAAGCAAGAATTCTAGTTTCTGGCAATGTGAAGCATTTAATAGTGGAAAAACTAGAGAACTAGCACTGAAAACAAGAAATTAGCCTTTTATATATTGAATTTTCACATTGAAAAATATACTTTGAATGGAGACACTAGGATCAGGTCATGCATGCTGCACCATAAGCAGCACAGCCCCAAGGTGTTAAATACCTTTTCTTTCTGACCACCAGCCCCAGAGCAGAGAGAAGAGTCTGGAGGGGTCACAGACCAAAGGGCCTCCTTTTTCTGTCTGGCATAGACAAAAACTGTGCCTTTGAAAAAATCTTGTGCCATTGCCCAGTCATTCACTGTACGAGAAGAGATGCAGGAATTGTAACCAGGAGCAGAAGAGCAACAAGTGGTAGACACTTAAACCAAAGTTAGCAAGCACGTCATTAGCGCAATCTTTGTCACGTGGACTTCAAGTCTTCTCTTATCTCCCCACAGTAACGGAAGAGTTCATATATATTTCATCTATTTTGACCCTTGGGGCTTCAATTATTTGACTTCAGATGTTAGATTTTAATAAGCTGTCACCCACAGGAGAAAAAAAATGCAGTAGTTAATGTGACTGATTCGCCATTTACAGCTGGACTATGGACAGAAAAAATATCAACCATATTTTAAAAATTTTAGTTGTCACCAAGTGGAAAACTTCAGTACTTTTTTCCAGCTGTGCATTTCACAGGAGAATTAAGTAACTTGAGATTAATCTTGCCCTCTCTATTACTGCTGTATATAACTAGCACCTAATCATTACTGGGTGTTGTCGCTCACGGGGTGTTACCTCCCTCCAAATAAATCTAATAGGACGCTTTGTCTGCTCTCAGAACCACAGAATCACTCAGAAACACACATTCAGAGCTACGAGAAGGCATAACTGCAGCCTCTGTGAGTGTGTGACAGCACAAGCCAGCAGGACAACTCAAGCCCAAAGCCACTTCCATTTCCGCAGCCTGGAAAATAAGTAAAAGCCAGCAGCAGCCACAAGCTGCTCCCGTGGAGCCTTGAGCACAGTATCTCGTTACCTGGCCATACCTGTATGCTAATCCTGCTACACTCCCTGTGAACTGTGAATCAAGAGGAGATGTGGGACGTGTCCCTTACACCTCGGAAACTCCCTAAGCCCTCGGCAGTGCCCAGCACTCGCTTGCTGAGAGGAAACCACCAACTCACTGCAAGCCTGGCCTAGGAGAGGTTTCTCCTCCTCAGAGGGCAGGGGTCACAGCGTTTCCATGGGCATTCCAGGGAAAGGAGACCGGCCACACAATGCTGATTAAGTACTTCCAGTTGCTAACAACAAAAAATGGTCATTTTTATGTTCTCCCACATAAGCAACTTTTTGTAGCTGACATATAGACGTTGCACAATCACAAACGAGAAGAAAGATGGTCAATAGGAAGGGAGGAGGACCACATTTTTGATGATGAAGGAGAGGCGTAATTAAAATATGATCTATGCTGCACAGGCATGCAAGATCCATCGTTTGGTTAATATTTCAGCAGACACAATGCATTGGAGCAATACCTTTACCTTCAGTACTTTACTTCAAGTAAACAAAACAGACTCCACCAAAGGTCACAACACTCTGGAGGGTACAAGATTCATGAGCCAAGGCAAAGCACAATTTCTGAGTGGGAGGATAGGTTCTCAAACAACATCCTTAAGAAAAACCTGTTCCACCTTTCTTCTATTACCTGCCAATCGCTGGCTTGAAACTATGGTTTAGTGGAAGCTTCAGTATCTCACTTCTTGTGGACACAATGCAGCCCTACTGAGGTTACAGGGGGCAGGAGCACCTTAGATTATTCCTCACAATGCCACAAACCTGTTTTCCAAGGTGTGCCCAGGTCACTTGCACACTGGCAACGCGTAAGGGAGTGCGTGTCATGGCGATGAGAGGGGCAGAAGGAGCAAAAACGCCGGGGAAAGTTACCAGAGAGAATGAAAGGGCTGAACAGCAGGGGAGATAAACAGCACCAAACAAACGCGGGCATGCAACAGGATTATCCCACCCGAAAGCTGCCCTTTGCCCGCTACCAGCGACAGAGATGGAAAAGCCAGCGGAAAAAACACCACAGCGAGGAGAGAAAGAGGAGTCACCCGGCAGAAGGTGAGGCAGGAGGAGGAGGAGGAGGGCAGAGGCGCGGACGGTGCCCTCCGGAGGGGATGCCCAGCCCGCCGCCCCCGCTGGGAGCCCGGCGGGCAAGGTGCGAGCAGGTGTGGCGGTACCGCAGCGGAGGAGGAGAGCACACACACACCGACACACACACACGTACACACACGGAGAGCTTCGTTGGGTGTAAAGCCAGGCGGGGGGAAGGCTACAGCGGCGAGCTCCGTCCCCGGCGGCCGAGCCGAGCTAAGCCCGGGGGACTCGGCAGGGACTTCTCAGCCTCCCCGTCCGAGCGCAGGGCGGTGGTGGTGGTGGTGGTGGCAGCGCCCACGGCACCGGGACCAGGCCCGGGGCAGAGCTCGACAATCCGCCGTGTTGCGGCTGCCCGGGCGGCTTTTGAGGTCGCGGAACAACCCGGCAGCTCGACGCCCGGGGCAAATCCCGTCCCGCTCCGCCAGCTCCTTACCTTGCCNGGGGGCTCCGCTCCGAGCAGCCAACAAAGTGCGGGAGCGGGGCGGGCAGCGGAGCAGCCGCGGCGAGCGGAGCGGAGCTGAGCCGAGCGGAGCGGAGCCGAGCTCCCTCTGCCGGGCACCCGCCC